>JAUIMM010000014.1:8537500-8795000 GCA_031769625.1 Taudactylus pleione
ATATATATATGGGTTATCACTCACCCAATGTGTCCATCACCTCCACGGTCACCGCGGCTCCTGCTGATGACGTCATGCAAAGAGGCACACCAGCGTGCGTGTAGGCTGAGGGGGCGTGGCCTAAACACTCGTGCCATCACCATAACAACCATAAAACAATAACGCAGGACATCTGCAGGAAGGAGCGAACTGTTAGTTAGACAGGGGAACATTACAAACAAATGTACTAATGTTGCACTGCATGCAATATAATAAAAGAACTGGTATATGACAAGTAACCAGTAAAACGCTGTATCAGCATAACATGGAAATATAGAATCAATAGCAAAGGTGATCTCATCTGCTGCTACATATAATACCTAATACCAAAACAATAGCAGTCTCTAATGTAATGTGGAAACATCTAGGATCAATTATAAAAAACAGGTAAGGGATAGATTTTCATTGAGGCCCATAGGATGCACCGTTTGAAGTGTATGGATCCATTTAGCCTCTTTTTGCAGAAGAATGCGCCCTCTGTCCCCCCCTCTACTGCTAGGGGATACCCAATCTATCATTTTGTACCGGATACTGGACAAATTGTGTTGATGTTGAAGAAAATGTCGTGCGACAGGTTGGTCGCTACTCTTGCCCTCTAAGGCCATCCTAATACTGGAACGACGCATAGCCATGCGTTCCTTTAGTTGGCGTGTGGTCTTACCAATATATAGCATACTACAGGGGCATCTGATGTAGTAGATTACATACTTGCTGGAGCAAGTTAATGCATGTTTAATCTTGTATTTTTTACCCGATCTTGGGTGGGTAAAAGTATCCCCTATTTCAAGGAAGCTACATGTGGTACATCAGATACATTTATAGTTACCGGGTTTCCGTGTAAGAAAATGACTTGTCTTATTTGCTGACAATTGACTAATGTCATTGTGCATCACGATGTCCCTGATGTTCCTACCCCTTCTAAAAGAAGGCTAAATGGAATTACCCCGTAATGCTGGGATTTGGTTGTCTGTGGATACTAAGGGCCAGAACTGTTTGGCAATTTGCATCAGGGTATTACTACCCTCTGTGTATGTTTGTGTCCAAACAATACGATTGTCATGCTCCTTAATAGAAGTTGACTCTAAAGCCATTTTGCGGCTCACAGACAATGCACAATCTCGTGCTTTTATTAGAGTAGAATGGTGATAACCCCTTTTGAGAAACTTCATCATCATACTTTGAATCTGTATCCTAACATCACATGGATCACTGCAGATCCTTACCACCCTCATGAATTGAGAAAATGGTAGACCTCTTTTCAATGATTTAGGATGTTGACTGTCATAAGATAGGAAAGTATTCCTATCCGTGTCCTTGTAATACATTGAAGTATGGATACTGCCGTCATGACGGAGTTCAATAGAAACATCTAAGAAATGTACTGCAGTGTAGCTGCTTTCTGATGTGAGCTTAATGGGGCAGTCACGTTTGTTAATGTTGGATATTAGTGTATCGAAATTATCCTGGCTACCTTTTCATACGAGGAATATATCGTCAATGTATCGACAATAACCAGAAATCGATTGCACAATGATGGGATCTGAAAAAAAGAAATCTTCCTCTATGGCCAACATATATATATTCGCAAAACTCAGGGCTACACATGATCCCATGGCACACCCTGAGCGTTGTAAATAGATCTTACCATCAAACAAAAAATAGTTACGAGTAAGCGTCCATGTAAGCAACTGAAAAACAAAATCAATCTGTGGACCTTTATAGTCAACTTGACGTAGAATATATCTACGAACAGCTTCTATTCCTTCCACTTGGGGAATACTCGTATAGAGACTAGAGACATCAATGGTGCACATTAAATGTGGTTCTTGGAGAGGTGATAGTGCTTGCAATTTGAGGATGAATGATGTCGTATCCTTAAGGAAAGGTTTTTCTTTCTGAATAAGAGGCTGTAAAAAATAGTCTAAGTATTGCGAAATACTATAAAAAAGCGAATCACGTGCTGATATTATAGGCCTCCCCGCTGGAGAGGTGGCATTTTTATGTAATTTGGGGATGGTGTATAGCATCGGGATCTTAGGATGGGGTTGGACCAGTGCTTCTCTGGTGTATTGGTTGATTATGTTATCCAATACCGCTTGAGATAATAGTGCATCAAGCTCTTTCTTAAACAATGGTGTGGGGTCTTCCAACAAGATTTCATAAACTGAGGTGTCATTAAGCTGTCTGTAAACCTCTTTTTTGTAGAGAGTTAGATCCTGCACCACAATTCCCCCACCCTTGTCAGCGGGACGAATAACAATGTCCTGATACGAGCCCAGGTTGTTCAACGCCTGTTTTTCCAGATGAGAAAGATTTGCTCTTTTAACCTGATTATGTTTTTAATTCCCAATGATGTTGTCCATATAGTTGGTAAAACATTTAATGTTGGTGTTGGCTGAAAAAGGAACAAAAGAAGATTTTTTTTTCTGTACAGGGCAAGGATCTTTAGTTGAAGCTGATGAGCCAAAGAATTCTTTAAGTTTAATGCGACGATCAAATTTAATTAGATCCACCTTGTTTTGAAAAATATGAAAATCTTTGGTAGGGACAAATGATAGTCCTCGATTCAATACTTTAAGCTCAGTGTCCGTCAAGGTACGTGAAGAGAGATTGAATACTAC
Source organism: Taudactylus pleione (assembly GCA_031769625.1). Lineage (NCBI taxonomy): Eukaryota > Metazoa > Chordata > Amphibia > Anura > Myobatrachidae > Taudactylus > Taudactylus pleione. The sequence continues at coordinate 8,540,161 of JAUIMM010000014.1, forward strand.
CGTCTCGGATTGTATATTCTTCTTCGTCTGCCTCGCCCATTCACCTCCGCGCCTGGTGCGGGTTCTCTGGTGAGATCCAGTGTTGCTCGTGTGGCAACTCCTAAAGGGGGCCTGCTGGTAGCGATGGCCTTGGCTGAATCGACACATTCTGTTTCACTAGATGAAGCTGCAGTACTAGACTGTTCTGTGTCCAAAGCGAATCTCCTAGGTTTCCGGAATTTGGGTTTTCTGTCCTGGTTGGGGCCACTGTTATATGCCCAACTGTATACTTTCAACTCTGCGTAGTCCCTGAGGACTGTTTGAAATTTTAATTTTTTTTTATACTGTACCAGATCAGCCCTGTACTTGTCAATCTGATCCTGTAGTTTTTTGTACCAATCTTGTGTGGTATCAGATTTGATATTCGTAAGATGTATAGTTTCAAAGTTGTCAATCTTCTCCTTAATCAGAGATAACTCTCGTCTTGATTCTTCTATAACCAATAATATTAAATCATAAGAGCATTTGTTTAAAACAGCCGCCCAGTGTCGGCAAAACTCGGGGTTGTGGCAACCAATAGTTGGTATATTTCGTATCCGAAATCCACGGGGAATTTTTTTATCTCTATAGTAATCCGATAGAGACACACCGTGGAGATAGAAATCAACCTCTTTTTTCTTTAGTCTGACCAGTTGTGCCACAATTTGTTCCACTGTATCCGAGCCTGATGCATCCTGTAGTTTGGCTTGAAATAATATACTTTCTGCCTTAGAGTCAGTAAGATGCAATTGTTCTCCCTGTGGTAGACTAATCTCCCTCAATCCTGCTATGTCATCTGTATTTGACATCCCGTGGTATATGTGTGTGTGTGTGTGTGTATATCAGGGCTCGATTAAGCCCGGGTGCCAGGTCGCCATGGCAACTAAGATTTTAATCCTGGCGACCGGGATTTCCAAGGCGAGCCCTGCCCCTCGCTGCCGCAGAGAAGCACCATTCTACCAGCGGCCACGCGACTCCCCGCAGCTCACTCCTGAGCAGCGGATGCAGGATCCTGGCCTAAGGCTTAGTACTGGGGGCACTATTGCAGGGGCCTTACTACTGGGGGCACTAGTACTGGGGGTACTATTAGGGGGCTTAGTACTGGGGGTACTATTAGGGGGCTTAGTACTGGGGGGCACTATTTCAAGGGCTTCCTACTGGGGGGCACTATTACAGGGGGCTTACTACTGGGAGCACTATTACAGGGGACTTACTGCTGGGTTGGGGGGCATGTGTGGTGGTCTATACAAGCTTTCATAATTTTGATAATGGACGATGGTCTGGCTCCTAAACTTTTAAGATGGCTCCTAGATATTACAAAAATTTGTCGAGCCCTGGTGTATGTATGTATATGTGCGTGTATGTATGTGCGTATATACTCCGAGGTGCTTGACCACTACTATAGACTCCAAGGAAATAAGCAGCACTCCAGGACTGGTGCAGCAAGGAAAAAACTGGTGCTTTAATTCAACGTTTCGGGGACATTCCCCGTCATCATCATCAGTACACGCATTTCATATGATTGGTGGTCTAAACGTTCTACAAGTACACCATTACGGTAAAAGGTAATCTGTATTTCTTTCCTCATTGGATTAGAATAACTCATTAGATACTTTATTATGAATTTGTCTCCCTAGAAACAAAGCAATTTGTATGCATTATAACTTTTTGCATAACCTCCTAGTCCCACGCTAAAATCACATCAGGTTTAGCTCTGACTCATATATTTTCATAATTTGGAAAGACCAATTAGGTTCAACTTTATGGACCTCTTTAAAATCACTCCCTGCATCCACATATATGGAAGTGTTCCTCAGTACAGGTTGAGTCTCCCATATCCAAATATTCCGAAATACGGAATATTTTTAGCATGACTGTGATAATGAAACCTTTGCTTTTTGATGGTTCAATGTGCACATGCTTTGTTTGAGCCACAAAATTATTATAATTGTATAAAATGACCTTCAGGCTGTGTGTACAAGGTGTATATGAATCATAAATGCATTCTGTGTTTAGATTTGGGCCCTATTCCTAAGACATTTTAATATGGTATGCAAATATGCCAAATTACAGAATATTCCGATATCCAAAATACCCTTGGTCCCAAGCATTTTGGATATGGGTGACTCAACCTGTATTTTCAAACAACCCTGACTGTACCTAATGCTGAGAACCATTGACAAATTTATTTATTCATTATCTACAGTTGCGCCCTGACAGAAGAGGCTGTTGGCTTTGGGTGTAGACATTTGCTACTGTATTTTGGATCTTACCACATAGTATTAGTCAATATATGGAACTAATAAAGGCCATCTCAATGGCAGCTTTAAAGAGTATTTGCCTTGTGATTTCTAAGTATCCCTCCTTCATTTTATCTATTCTCTTAAATTTATTCATCTTTCCCTATAAATTAACTGGTTTGAAAGTCTTTCTTCAAAAAGAAAAACAAACTCAAATATTATTGATGTTTCCATCTGACTATTTGGTTTGAATCTCTTGTTTATACTCAAGATGCACCAGTTGTTGCTTAACTTTTCTCTAAAGGAGTCTTCCCTCTTCTCAATCTCCCTGTTCCTCAAATTTGTTTAATTAGATTGTTCTATGTTAATTGTAAAATTATTAGTTTGGCTCGGTTAGGCATCCACATAGATGCACTTCATTCCAGCTTTTGATCTCCATTCCACTGGCACTCAGTTTACCAATGATTGAATTGCCAAATCCAAGGGTCACTTTTCTATTCTTGTTGTAATTGACCTCATTGCCGCATAGTACAATGTTGACCTCCTCCTCCTCCTCTGCTCCATAAGACTCAGCACTCATCTGGTTCACCACCTACTTGTCCAAATTCTGTTTGTCTCCATTCCTACCTCTACCCCCTTGTCTCTTCCACTTCTTGTTTGTATCCTTCAGAGGTCTGTCCTTGGCCCTTTTCTCCCTTTACACCTTTCCCTTGGTGAGCACATCCCCCTCCTTCGGTCTCCAATATCACCTGTAGGCCAGTAATACACACATTTCCCTTTCTGCCCCCTGTCTTTTCTCTTCAGGCTATCTATCGGCCATGTTTTCCTGGATGTCACAGTTGAACTTCTCTCCCACATCCCTGTTGACAAGGTCTCTTGTTCCTTTTTATTCTTTTCTCATGTCCACTGTGGTTGTTAATGTGACTACCTCTATTTCTCCTCTCACATTTAGTTCCTCTTCCAATCCTGGTTCTTCCACCAGAATATATCCCGGAACAGGCTTACACTTTATTTTCCTTAGAAATTATTTTATAATCCATGCAAAGGCTAATTCAGTGTTAAGAGAAATTCTATTGTGTTATGGTGCGTAAACACTACCCGATTTTTAACAGGCAATTGAATAACAACGTAGTTATCATTCAATCGTTTGAAAGTCGGGCACAAATTGGGCAGTTTAATGTCAAAAATGACCTATGGTGCTCGCACCCGCTGGTCGTGTTTGACATCTATTAAAATTGGTGAATGGATATATGGAATCTGGCAATGGAGTCAATGTTTATGGGTGCATTTTCCAATCTCACTTTCAGGAATTTGGTACAGCCAGCATTATAGTTAGTAGGAATGACTGTTGCTTGTTGAGTCAATTAGAGTTCCTGGCCAGTTACCGCACTGGGACTGGGCTCAGGGTGACAAAACTAAAACCGTACAAAGTAAGTAGCACTGGCCTCTGCGAACTAGCCAAATGAGGTGCTGCATGGCTAACAATATTATGTTAGTGTTGCTGGACTTTTAAATGGGGAGAGAATTTATTTCATTTTTTTTTTCCTCAGAACTATGTGGTAAGCTACTGTAGGAAGGTTTCTTTTTCTGTTTCCCTAATGCTTTCTGTTTAATATTGGTGTACAGATGCTCAGTCCTAGCCTAAGGTGGAAAATGGCAAAGTAAATGGCACACAGTCATATTATTTCTGAAAATTTGTAGTTGTCATCAATGTGCTCACAATTATTTATTTCTTTTTTTTACCAGGTATTTAGTGCTTGAGAAACTCAGAGAAAAGGCAGATAAAATTCATATTTTTAGTTCTTTCTTCTATAAGCGCCTAAATCAAAGAGAGAGGAGGAATCTTCAGGATACTGCTAACTTAACGTGAGTACAAATAGGCCTACTGATTAGCTGGATCATGAGTCATGATATTCTCTATGCAGTCTTTTAATGTCTACATAACTTTATACTCTTGACATAGACTTTATAACTACAATATCTAATGTATGGTGGACTGCTCCTTGTTTCCTAGGTGAAGGTCTGTGATTACAGTAAAAGCACCGTTTGGCACTATTGTCCTTAGATGGCAATGGAACTTTTGACCTCTGCATTTTACAGTATAAGCAACATTGGCCCCATTAACAGTCATATAATACTGACTCAAAACAAGTTAGCAAAGTTAATTTTGGAAAGAGAGACATTTTATTGTATGACTGCCACCATGCTCACATGACCATAATGTATTATTTTTTATTTCAAAATAACAATACAGATGAAGTTAACAATGTGGCACGTCTAGCTTTAAATATATATTTTTTTCCATAGATTGCAGCAAAGGAGACATGGAAGAGTTAAAACATGGACTCGGCATGTGGATATCTTTCAAAAAGACTTCATTTTTGTTCCACTTAATGAAGCGTATGTAAAATCTAGAAATGCAAATTACAAACTATTTTGCATGCTCATTTCCATATAAATAAATACTGCAAAGTAAAGCATAAGTTGCCAGACTGTAAAAACTCAGCTCTGTTCTATAATGTTTCATTTCCAACAGGTACACTGACAATAAGAAGCATAGTTCATTCTTGGATTGCAGTGTATGTTTGTTTTCAAGAGCGTTTATTTATTTTTTCCAAATTAATTATAATTTAGACTACACATTAGCGCAGTGTTTCCCAAACTCTGGCCTGATCCAGAGGGGGGCACAGTGGCGATGTTTTCACAGTTGAGCAATTATTGGTGATCTCTGCATGTGCACGCGTTGCACTACACGTGCGGGAAGTTTCATTACCGTTGGAGGTCACAACTAGGATTTGGACGCGATGGGATTGACATGTAGCATTTGCGGAAGGTAAAGGGAGAGTGGCGACTATTTCGGGGGAGTGTCTCACTTTGCGACTATGATCCCATACGCAGTAAATATGGCTCCGGAATCTCAGTTACCACAGCCATTCTGCAGGACCATAAGGTTGCTCAGATTGTTGATTATCAACTGGTGTGCATCCGATGGTTGTTTCCTTGAACACAAGCGGTAGACTTGAGAAGCAGTCGGTGGACGTCTCGATACAAAACTAAACGACTGCAAAATTTGCATATTTTCAAAGCGCACTGCTTACGTATTCACAGCTGGGAAGCTATTTGTGTCCACCTCTGAATTGGGCTCTCTGTCTTCAAGGAACCCTGACAATCCATGTTTTAAGGATATCTATGCTAGAGCACAGGTGACTTAATACCTTAATCATTTTGATTTAACAGTCTTTGCTCAACCTGAACTGTTAGTGTGCTTTGAGGACAGAGTTTGGGAAACATTGCAGTAACGGTTTGTATAGCCTTTTCTTTGCAAAAGTTTATTTTACGGTCCTATATTGCAGCTTTTAGATTATTTCTCTGTCTTAAAAAATAAGTTTTTAAACACTGTAGGTTTGAGTAATTCAGTAGGAATGGTTTTATTAATAGAACTGTTTATCATAAATACAAACACTGTAACACTGGCAAGTTTAGATCTCCAAATATATAGAAGATCCAGTACCCAAACTATTGTTGTGTTCCCCAGTTGCACAAAGTTTATATCTTATGTGGTTTGGGGCCGATGTACTTGTTGGTTAATTTGTGCAGACCTGGCACTAAATGTACTGTACCCTAAAATTTAGTCTGCAAGAAAAATTAAAACACGTAACCATACAATTGAATCCAGATATAGCTGTGTCATAAGTAAGAGATAAAGATGAATCCATCAATTCTAGTTTCCCATACTAAATTGAATTATAAAATGAAGTGACGTGGTGGACATGGTTGCTTTGTTCTGAGGGGCAGAAGCTAGTATTTAAATCTGAGTCCAAAACAAGCCTTTAGCAATGTATACTTGTGTTTGCTTATTTATTGTTGGGAACTCCATATCTCTCTCAGGATAATCTATATAATAAAATCAATTACTGATAAAATTTATGTCATCGCTTTGTGTTGCACACATGCACATCGGACATAGCATGCAAAGCATTTGCCTACTTTCCAGTCATATTCTACACACTGAGTACCTGCACCTCCCTAACCCCTCCGCCCCCTTACCTAAACAAATACAACACAATTACACTAGCCATTGGTAAAGTTTAAAGACGCAAACTTTACCCGCTGGACAACGCAATGGTGTGCATGCACAGCCAGTGTCTGGTTGGTGTGATAACTTGAAGAACGGAAGACAGGCTCACAGAGGAGGAGCTACTCTATCCATTCATCCACCCATCCTACTTTCTAGATAGATATATATATTTAATTTAAATACATGGGTTACAACACACCAAATATTTAATTTGCTTACACCTTAAATAAACTTCCACGACAACAGTTCTGTTATGATCCTAGGTGGGGTTTTGTGCAGCAAGTAGGTAACTATTTATCTCTTAAGTGATGCTTTAGACACCGCTTAGCATGATTCCCCCAGCATGAAATGTTGATGTGCCTTTGAAAGTAAAAAAACAACTATTACAAATATAATCAAATAACTGTTTATTGAGACTTTGTGCAAAAATTTACCCAGACATATTAGAACTCTGTAATATTTTTCCAAAGGATTTGTTTAAAGTAAAAAGTATACACAATCTGGTAGTCCATTTTCTTTGTGTGTATTTGTTTTTTTCTTATTGTGCTGTTTCTTTTTTTTTTATAGTGCCCATTGGTTTTTAGCAGTAATCTGTTTTCCTGGCCTCGAAGAACCAGTGTATAATCCAAACCCTTACTACCAAGGAACAGGTGCTCCAGAAGCTGCCATGACACACGGAGACTATAGCAGGACCTCTATTCCTCCGGGTGATTTGCAGACATGTTTACAAGGCTCTTCTTCTAAATCACCTATTAAAAAAACACCCCAAAAAAAACAAACACTTCCTCCAGATGACACAAGCCCTGGGGTTGGTAAAAGCGACTCTCCTGTTAATAGACAAAGTTATTGTGTAGTAAGGAACAGCCCTAGAAGAAGCGATCAAAGCTTCCAAGAAGAAGATAAGTCTCTTAAATCTCCGTTTCCACAAACAGACTGTAGTCCTAAAAATGTAAATGGAATATCCAACGAATGTAATACTTCATTAAAGCATATTGGTAAGTAGAACGCACAAAATGCTATTTCAGTGTCCTACAAAATGATTAGCACTCTCCTATAAACATGTTCTTTGATAAAAGAATAATATCCATACCCATGGGAACACAGATATACTCTTCTGAACCCTACACAGTCCAAAATAAGGTAAGTAATAGTAAACACCCTTGAATGGGATAGTTCTTTTAATAGGATGGAATCTTCAGTAGGATAAACCTAGATTCGCGCAAGGTGCATTACTGGATGAGAAGTTCCAATAAGTTGCTGTATGGAGTCCACAAACCACATGCTTAACTAGCTTCAGACTTAACTAGGTCGTCCTTCATCAAGTGATGCTCCTTGCAGCAAACTGAGGATCTAGAACTGTGGTTTGCTTGGTCTTTCAACCACCTAAGACATGTGGAAGGAGTTTGTGTGCCTTTCTAAGCCAGAGTGTGGAGTGGAGTTTTTTTTGTGTTTTAAATGTGATTGCCTTTGTATCATTAAATTTTCTTATCTGTCTCTGCACTAATTCTGTGTTTGTGTTCACCCGTTACCTGAATGCTTATTGTACAGGGGAAAGGGGGTCACATCTCCTATAGGCTTACCAAAGAAACCATAGAATTTGGGAGCCAGAATATATGTGCTTATTATCTACCAAGACCCAAAACAAGTGAATTTGATCCCTATACAGGGTTTATGAAGGTTTATCCTTCTTAAGATTCCATCCTATTTAGGACTATCCCATTCAAGGCTGATTACCATCATGTACTTTATTTTGTACTGTGTAGGGTTCACTTGTGCATTTTTCTGTTCACGTTGGTGTTGATATTGGGTCTGTAGGCAGGAAGCCGGTGCTCGAAATGCCGACCAACGGCTTCCCGACAGTGAAATCCCGGCATGGGACTAATGATAGGCGTCTAAATACCGACATTTCTCTTTGGCCCAACAACCAGCATATCGATCGTAGGTAAGCCGGGCGTCTGGAGCGGACAGCCGTGTGGGGGGATGGATAGGTTTAGGGTCTCCCCGGGGGGACTTAGGTTTAGTCTTCCCTCCGTGAGGGTTAGGGTTAGGCTAGGAGCAGGTTAGGACTAGGCACCCCCCCCCCTCCACTCCCCCCCGGGAGGGTTAGATCTACGGTTCTGGGAAGGGGGCTATCATGTTTAGGCACCCCTGGGGGGAGGTTAGCGTTAGGCACCCCTAAGCAGGGGCTGGCTGGCAACTTTTAGCCTGGGGGACAAATGCATGCAGGCGGCCCTGGCAGAGGAGTAGCATGTAGCTAGGGTGCCCGGAGCACGTGCGTGCTTAGGCACTCCCCCCCCCCCCCCCCCCCCCCTCAAGTGTTCCAGGGAGGAGGCGGGTCCATATGGAATGAATGTAAAGTAAAAATAAAGATATGGTGCAGCCCCCTGTAGTGGTGCCCATATGCAGTGCCCCCTGTGCCCCAGGAGAGGACCCCCTTATACAGGCCACCAGTAGTGATCCTCCTATGCAGTGCCCCCAGTAGTGGTCCTCCCTGTCCTGTGCAGTGCCCCTTGTGCCCCCAGTAGTAAGCTTCTTATATAGTGTCCCCAGTAGTGGTCTCCCCTGTGCAGTGCCCCTTGTGCCCCCAGTAGTAAGCCCCTTATATAGTGCCCCCAGTAGTGGTAGCCCCTATGCAGTGCCCCCAGTAGTAGTCCCCCCCCCCCCTTGTAGTGCCCCCAGTAGTGCTCTCCCCCCTTGTAGTGCCCCCAGTAGTAGTCCCCCCTTTGTAATGCCCCCAGTAGTAGTCCCACCCGCTTGTAGTGCCCCCAGTAGTGCTCTCCCCCTTGTAGTGCCCCCAGTAGTGCTCTCCCCCTTGTAGTGCCCCCAGTAGTGCTCTCCCCCTTGTAGTGCCCCCAGTAGTGCTCTCCCCCTTGTAGTGCCCCCAGTAGTGCTCTCCCCCTTGTAGTGCCCCCAGTAGTGCTCTCCCCCTTGTAGTGCCCCCAGTAGTGCTCTCCCCCTTGTAGTGCCCCCAGTAGTGCTCTCCCCCTTGTAGTGCTCTCCCCCTTGTAGTGCCCCCAGTAGTGCTCTCCCCCTTGTAGTGCCCCCAGTAGTGCTCTCCCCCTTGTAGTGCCCCCAGTAGTGCTCTCCCCCTTGTAGTGCCCCCAGTAGTGCTCTCCCCCTTGTAGTGCCCCCAGTAGTGCTCTCCCCCTTGTAGTGCCCCCAGTAGTGCTCTCCCCCTTGTAGTGCCCCCAGTAGTGCTCTCCCCCTTGTTGTGCCCCCAGTAGTGCTCTCCCCCTTGTTGTGCCCCCAGTAGTAGTCTCCTCCCCTTGTTGTGCCCCCAGTAGTAGTCTCCTCCCTTGTAGTGCCCCCTGGGGGGCACATGGCACCCTGCCCCCCGGCCCAGCCTGCCACTGCCCCTAAGGGAGGGTTAGGGGGGGAGATGAGAGGGTTAGGGTAGTTACTCACCTCAGTCGGGATCTTCATCTTCCGCCGTCGGGATTTCATCCGCCAGGCTGAGGTCCGGGGTCATACATATCGATCCGATTGATGATAATCTATTATCAAAGAACATGTTTATAGGGCAACGTTAGTGGTTTCACGATATATTGTTTTGAATCTAATGTCAACAGATTGTTTTGCTATATTTTTTTTTGTGTTTATCTCAGCATTCTATTTTTGTTTTGCAGTTTTTTAGTATACATTTTAATACTTTTAGAGAAAACTGTGCATTTCCATTGCTATCCAGTTGAGGTGGTTACCCAATTACTGTACAGTTTTCTTTGTATATTTGCTAGTTGCCTGTAACTGAAATCCTCTGTACGTCTACTCTAGCTAGCTTCAGTTTCTCTCTTTTGCAATTCAAAATCATGCTTTACAATTGAACAGTCTTATTTACCACCCATTAAACTAAAAGTACAGTCTTTGAAGTACATTTCTGTTAAATTGTCTAGTGCTTTTTTCTACTTCAGGGTCCATAGGGTATCCACAGGATACCTTGGGGTATAGGTGTGACGTCAGTCGCTGGGCACCATAGAGTTAAGCTTTTCAGCCTCCCAGGATGCACTAGGGTCCCCCTCCTATACCCCGCCCCCGAGCCAAGGCACCTCAGTTTAGTTTGGTGCCCGGCCGGCGTCGGGTGCACCTGTCGGAGTGGGGGCTAGAAGAGCCCCTGAAGCTTTCTTCAGTGCAGCTGTGGCTGCACATCTGGATGTACAGCATGGACAGTCAGTCCTGACGTCCATGCTGTCTTCCCTACACCCCCGCCGGTACCAGAACGCCGGTACCGATCCAGGGATGCTGGTGAGCATCTGGGGTCACAGCTAGCGGTGACCCCAGATGTTCCGGACCATGGCCGGCTCCAAGGGGGACAAAGGTAAGCAGCGGGGTCCCGCGGTGGGTCCCCGCTGGTCACATGGTCCTAAGTCCCCAGGCAGGGGGCTCCCTGGGGACTGGCTGCAGCGTGGAGCCAGGCGACCAACCTGCGCTTTCCACTACCCCCTGGGACAGCGGACCGCAGCAGAGCGGTAGCGCTGCGGCGTCCCAGGGGTTAAATGCATGCCAGGGGAGCGCGCCTTCCCTGTCTCACAGCCGGCGCCTCCCCCGCTGCACACAGCCCTCTCTGCATGCTGCCGACTGGTCCTGTGGCAGCGCTCCTCCCCCAGGCCAGCCTCCTCTCTGCTCCTTGGCGGCCATCTTCTCCAGAACGCATGGTGAACGCTGCTGGAAACGCTGGACGGAAGCATCGTGGTCTGGGTCCCCCTGCATACCTCTCCTCCGCTGTGGCTCAGGTCTGTGTATGCAGCGCTGTGTCCTACCAGGCCCTGTGTCTGTGTAGTTGAGTGATCAGCGCTGTTAGTGCAGGAATTGTTATTTCTCTGCATTGTATGTGACTGTGCTAGCGCTGCCTGTAACTTTTCTTCTCTAAACTGTCAGCTTTATTACTGTCCCTGTTCTTTCTGCTAAAGCCCTTGTGGTGCGGTGCTGCAGGGTGGTCTCTCGCCTATTTAATACTTAATTGGTGAGAGAGGTCACATACGTGGTGCCATCATGTCTGAAAGTGATTTTCCCCTCCGGCTACAGTGTACCACGTGCAAAGTACCGTTAGCGGAGGGGGAGGGTAGCGCGGAGAGCCTTTGCCGGCAGTGTTTGTCCATGGCGCGGCCTATTACGGTTACAGCACCGGTACAGGAGCCGCCCTGGGCTTGTTTCGCTCAGGCGTTAACAGCTTTAGTGGGCCAGTTAGCTCCGCAGCCCGCGTTTACTCCGATGGGTTTGTCCCAGCAGTCTGTGGTGTCGTCACCCATGCAGGGGTTCCCACGACAATTGGTGGTACCCCACAGTCTCCCTATTTCCCCGCTCCCGGGTTCTCAGGAGCCAGCGTGGGTTAACTCCCTGACGAGTTCTGTATAGCACTTGTCGGATGTGTTGCAAGGGGAGTCTGTGATGCGGCCTCATAAAAGGCCGGTGGCGTCTCTGTCCGCTCCTTATGAGGATGACGAAGGGACGTCTGATGATGGGGAGATTCTGGATCCTTACGATCAGGAACCTCTCCATACTAAGGACGCTGATGCGAAGTCCAAAGTATATATTCCTGGACTTATTCGGGCGGTCCGCACAGCCTTGGTGATTGAGGACGAAGTTCCCCCAGCGGCTAAATCTAAGTATGCCTTTTTCAAAGATGTGAAGGGCGATGCCACAGTCTTTCCTCTTTCGGGTCAGTTGGTGGACCATTTAGAGGAGGCGTGGAAACAACCTGGCAAAAGATACCAGCCGCAGAGACGCCTGGCGGTGGCTTATCCGTTCGCGGATAATTATTTTGCTAAGTGGGAATCCCCTCCACAGGTGGATTCTCACGTGACCCGTCTTGTCCGTAGTGCCACATTGCCGATGCCATCCATGTCCTCCCTTAAGGATGCTACGGACCGCAAGGTAGAAATCTGCCTGAAGTCCGCTTATTCCCTTGCAGCACGGCCGGCTATGGCCATTTGCTGGGTTGCCAGAGCGATGGAGCGCTGGGCGGATTCATTAGAGGCTTCTTTTGAATCCGACTGTCCGGCCGAACAGGCGGAGTTGATTGGCAATCTCCGTGATAAGGCCACCTACATCAACGAGGCGGCTCTAGACATTAGTACTCTGGTGTCTAGAATTTCTTCAGCAGCGGTAGCTGCTCGTCGCACCTTGTGGCTGCGATCCTGGAAGGCGGACGCAGATTCCAAGAAAGGTCTGGAAGCGTTGCCGTTTACCGGAGAAGTTCTCTTCGGTCCGGATCTGGATAAGATTGTGGCCACGCTGGCGGCAGCCAAATCTGCTTGTCTCCCGTCGGCCGCTGCTCCTTCTGGTTCTGGACCATCGTCCTTTCGGTCATCTAGGGCCCAGGGCAGGCCCAAACCACAGTCGTTTCCTCGACAGGCTGGCCCTAAGAAATCGGTCAAGCCCCGGAAGCAGGCATGGAGTACCAGACGTCCGGCCCCCAAGCCAGATGACAAGCCTGCGGCCTGACGGTCCGGGCCTCCCTTTGGGGGATCCTAGGGTGGGAGGCCGCCTGCTACAGTTCGCCCAGTGTTGGTCGACCACTACAACAGACACTTGGGTTCTGGAGGTGGTTTCCCACGGATACGCCCTCTCCTTCCGGCACAGACCCCCGGCTCGATTCTTCACCACGGGTCTACCATCAGACCGGAACAAGGCTACGGAGCTGCGGAAGGTATTGCACACTATGCTCCAGGCTGGAGTTATAGTGCCTGTTCCATTCTCCCAGAGGGGCCAGGGTTTCTATTCAAATCTATTTTTGGTACAGAAACCCAATGGGTCATATCGTCCGATTTTCAACCTCAAAGCACTCAACAAGTCTTTGCGGGTCCCGAAGTTTCGGATGGAGACCCTACGGTCCATCATTCTAGCGCTGGAACCTGGGGACTACATGGTGTCATTGGACATACAGGACGCTTACCTGCATGTCCCTATTCTTTTGCGCCATCAACAGTTCCTCAGGTTTGCAATCCGCAGCGACCACTTCCAGTTTCGGGCGTTACCTTTTGGCCTGGCAACAGCACCACGTGTTTTCACCAAGGTGATGGCGGTCATGGCGGTTTCTCTGCGGCTGCAGGGAGTCCGCATTTTGCCGTATTTGGACGACCTGTTATTGGTGGCAGGATCTCCAGAGCTCCTGTTACGCCACTTGGACCTGACCATTGCACTGCTGCAACGGCACGGCTGGCTAATCAACTGGCAGAAGTCCACTCTAATCCCGTCTCGGAGGATTCTGCATCTTGGAGCCTTATTGGACTCGGGACAGCAAAGGATCTTCGTGACGGAGGACAAGATCTCTGCTTTACAGTCAAGGGTGCGCAGTTGCCTGCACAGCCGCCGGGTGTCCTTACACTCGGCGATGAGGTTACTGGGCTCCATGGTGTCGGTGTTCGACATGGTGGAATACGCCCAGTTTCACTCCAGACCTCTGCAGCACCTGATCCTTTCCAAGTGGAACGGGCTGCCTCAGTCTCTGAAGTCCCGGACGATTGTGCTCACCCCGGAGGTTCGCCTGTCCCTTGCGTGGTGGTTACAGACGACCCACCTCAACAAGGGACGTCCGTTCTGGGTTCCAAATTGGGTCCTGTTGACAACGGACGCCAGTCTTCGGGGCTGGGGAGCAGTTTCGGGTCCACACTTGTTCCAGGGCAGGTGGACGCCGACAGAAGCGGAGCTTCCAATAAATATCTTGGAACTCCGTGCGGTCTTCAATGCTCTCCAGCAGGCACAGCGGTTTCTCCAGGGTCGCCCGGTGCAGGTCCAGTCGGACAACGCTACCACCGTGGCCTACATAAACAGGCAAGGAGGAACTCGCAGTCGGGTGGCTCTCGTAGAGGTCTCTCGGATCCTGGTTTGGGCGGAGCGCAATCTTCCGGCCATATCAGCGGTCTTCATCCCGGGAGTGCTAAATTGGGAGGCGGACTTTCTAAGTCGCCAGGACGTTCATCCGGGGGAATGGTCCCTGCACCCGGACGTTTTTCAACTACTGGTGGACAGGTGGGGTCTTCCAGAAATCGACCTCATGGCGTCCCGGCACAACAACAAGTTGCCGGTGTACGGGTCTCGCACAAGAGACGAAGGGGCGTCTCTGGTGATGCTCTGTCCGTCCGGTGGACGTTCCGGTTCGCATACCTGTTCCCTCCGGTCTCCCTTCTTCCACGGGTAATCCGGAAATTCAAACAGGAAGGAGGGACGCTCCTGTTGATAGCTCCCGCGTGGCCCAGACGGCACTGGTTCTCAGACCTTCAGGGTCTGTCCGTGGACAGTCCTCTGCGGTTGCCGCTACGACCGGACCTTCTGTCTCAGGGTCCTTGCCTTCACCCGGACCTGACTCGGCTGTCTTTGACGGCGTGGCTGTTGAGACGGCCATGCTGAGGTCCCGGGGGTTTTCCAGCTCTGTGGTGCGTACCTTGTTACGAGCTCGGAAACCGTCTTCCGCGAGGATATACCATCGCATGTGGCATACGTTCTTCCAGTGGTGTTGACAGAGAGGTTATGCACAGCGGGAGTTTCGTCTGTCTCGGATTCTCGCCTTCCTGCAAGCGGGACTAGATCATGGGCTTCGCCTTGCTTCTTTGAAGGTACAGGTTTCGGCCCTATCTGTCTGGTTTCACCGTAGGATTGCTACAATCCCGGATGTGCGCACCTTTATGTAGGGTGTTCTCCGCATTCAGCCGCCCTTTGTTCCACCTGTGGCGCCTTGGGATTTGGCTGTGGTCCTGAGGGCTCTCCAAGGACCGCCGTTTGAACCACTGGGCTCAGTGGATCTTAAATGGCTAACAGCTAAGACTGTTTTCCTTCTGGCCATTGCTTCGGCCAGACGTGTTTCTGAGTTAGGGGCTCTTTCTTGTAGACCCCCTTTCTTGGTTTTTCATGGGAACAGGGCAGTGCTCCGCACTCGGCCCGAGTTTCTTCCCAAAGTTGTTTCCCAGTTTCATGTTAACGAGGAAATAGTTGTTCCGGCCTTTAACTCACCGGGTCTTTCCGTGGGTGAGGCCTCTTTGGATGTTGTGCGGGCCTTAAGGACTTATGTTGACCGCACTTCTTCGTTTAGGAAGTCGGACGCTTTGTTTGTCCTCTATGGCTTCCGTAAAAAGGGTTGGCCTGCTTCAAAGCAAACTTTGGCAGCCTGGATCCGTATGGCTATTTCTGAAGCTTATCTTCATGAAGGCCTACCGGTCCCTCCTTCTCTGAAGGCTCATTCCACTAGGTCTGTGGGTCCTTCGTGGGCAGCTCGACGTGGTGCCTCGGCAGTTCAGATCTGCAAGGCTGCTACGTGGTCCTCTGTCCATACCTTCGTGAGGTATTACAGGTTTGACACCTTCGCCTCTCAGGATGCTTCCTTCGGGCGGCGGATTCTCCTTTCTGCACAGGAGCGTCCCCACCCTTAAAGGATACTGCTTTGGGACATCCCCAAGGTATCCTGTGGATACCCTATGGACCCTGAAGTAGAAAATATGAGATATGGTAAGAACTTACCCTTGTTATCTCTATTTCTACGAAGTCCATAGGGTTCCACAGGACTCCCGCCCTGTCGCACCTGTGCTGCAGATGGGCTTTGCTCTGGTCACCGGTTTTCCGTCTCCCTCTGGTGAGAATGTGATTCTTGTATGTGTCCAGATCTTTGTTCTCTCTCTTCCTTCTCCTCCTCCGGCCTATGGCTTGGTAACTAACTGAGGTGCCTTGGCTCGGGGGCGGGGTATAGGAGGGGGACCCTAGTGCATCCTGGGAGGCTGAAAAGCTTAACTCTATGGTGCCCAGCGACTGACGTCACACCTATACCCCAAGGTATCCTGTGGAACCCTATGGACTTCGTAGAAATAGAGATAACAAGGGTAAGTTCTTACCATATCTCATATTTTTTCTTCTCACTATGTTTGAGATATTTTCTCTTTTGAACACCATAAGGGTTAGCATAAGTGGACTGGCTATGTGTATTGCTTAACAGGTATATAAAATTATGTTTGCTTTTGCCTTGTATTTTGTAGTGCAATCTTTTAAGGGATTTCTGTGCACTGTAGGCTTCAGGCACACACACTCATTTAATGTGGTCAAGTGTATACTTTTTCATATCGATACCTTCTGGATCTTATTACAAAAGGTCACAACAAGAGAAAGAAAAAGAAAGAATCCCCATAAGAGTGCACTAATTCTTGCCAATATCAACTAAAATATAACTTTTATTAAATCGTTTGAATAACCACTATTGTGGATATTTAAACGATTTAATAAAAGTTATATTTTAGTTGATATTGGCAAGAATTAGTGCACTCTTATGGGGATTCTTTCTTTTTCTTTCTCTTGTTGTGATATTCGTATACTCATCCCTGAGTAGCACCCCTGTATGATTGAGTATTTTACTACAAATATATTAATAACAGGGTAGTTCTGCGTGGATATTAGCCTTGGTGCGACCCGTCATTCCAGCTCCCTTTTTCCCGGTTATTTAATCGATTGATCAACTGTTATTACAAAAGGTCTCTTGAATAATTCTAATATGTCAAACTTGTATTGAAAATTAGAGAAACACATCTAATATACAGTTCTGGTGTGTCTGTGTTTTCTTGGAACTTGATCAGGTCACCAGTTTACCACACTTTGGGCCAGATAGGGTCATGGGAAAAACCTTACTAAGGAGATTTCAACGATGCCCCAACCCCTGCGTCTGGGGATGAGGGAATTGCCCAAATCTATTGCACATTTATGGTGGCCTTTATACTTATAAATTAATCCCTTCCAGTTCTAAGGGACAGGAACAGATCTAATTAATAAAGCCCGCAATTAATAGGCATTAAAAAGAAAAATCCTTTGTTGTGAATACTTGGAAGCTTCAAGGAACACATCAGCATAGCAGATGCAAGTGGGATGTTGCGGATCCCTTAACTATTTGTTACCACGCTCTCTAATGCTGCTCTCTGCTTCAGAGTCCTGTATTTGCCATTGCTGCTTTTTTATTATTTAATAGAATAAAAACATTACTTAAGTTATCCTTCTACAGTATATTTGGGATATCTTTTATCCATGAGACGTTCCTGTGAAGCAAGAACATTCATAAGCAAGAGAATGCAGCGCATGTACCCATTTGCAGGTACGCAATTCGCGCCTTGCATGGTGCGATTTGCCGCGCAAGCGACAAAGCAGCAAGGGTACTTATCTGTACTAGGGACTTGTGGAGAACATTGTGTCTACCAATGATGTGTTCATGTCTTGCTGGCCAGTCCTTCATCTCATAATAGTGGTTGTCATCACAACTGTCCCAGAGGCACAAGAAGCATATGTTTTTGGTGTACCCTAACTGTTGCCCCAAGGGCAAAGAAGTCACTGAGCTATTGTATAAAGTTTAAAACCCAAAACAGTAGGATGCCCATATATTTAGTTCCTGATGTGATGGGCTAATTTGGAGCTTGGATTCAGAATCCGCTAACAGAAATTAGTCAAGAACACCTGGGTTTTCCTCAGTAGCTGACAGTAACAATTTTTTTGTTGTCTAGTGTTATCAGCAATAGCACCCAACTCCCTTCCACTTATTACATTTATTAAACTTGTGCATTGTTGGGAGATATGGAGGTGGTGGACAGTTAATTTGTGGTAGCATTACCTCCCTTTTTGTTGTTATATTTGTTTTTGTACTGGGGGCATTATTCATTTTGTAAGACACATTTGTATTGGTCTAAGACATCAGTGGTGCTCAGATTGTGAAAAAGGGGTGAAACTAAGGTCTTAATGGAGATGTCCACCGATAGAAGTGTTCTGCACCCAAACTCGTTTTCCCCAGATGTCAGAAATGGTGGATATCTGTCCTGTTTTGAGGAGGGTTTTGAAATTCTACTTACATGGTGGCTGTCAGCTTTATCTTGCAACTTAATTTTTCCTGATATGTGTTTAATATTTTGGTGCATGTTGTCATGATTTTCTATACTCTGTCTACACCATGACAATTATGTGTCTTGAATTTTATGTGACTTGAGAGAGACCTAAAGCGAAGTGCAGAAATTATATATACAAATGCATACCATTTGGAAGTAATAGAAACCACCAAATCACTACTTGTAACATAATTTATACTTGTTTTATCCTATTCAGATGGTTTGCACAGGATACAAATAAGCTATAGGGACTCAGGAGATGATCTGAAGAAAAATGACGAAGAATTGATAGATTTTTCTGATGATCAAGATAATCTGGTAGGTAATTTCTTCAATCCTATTGTCGTTGTTTTTTTTTTTTCTTTTTTTTTTATTGTGGGATAAGGGTTGTTCTTCCAAATGATATTTGTGATGACGGCACATGTACATGATAGAGCGCAGTACCAGAGTGTCTGCTGTCACTGCATTGCGCCATCTTCCTGAAGAAATCACTGGGAAGATGGTGCCTCAATCACAAGGTAAGTATACTCTGGGTGCAGGGTTTGCGGTGCGTGGTCCCCCTGGACCCAGGAGCCTGTGTGCCCTGCACCCATTATTATGATGTCTATGGACTTTTAGGATATGTTTAATAAATATATCGCTACCTGTAATGTAAAGAAGAAATGGCTACCTACATGTTTCCCCTCTAGCATCATAAACCAGTAAGAAAGCCTTTCACTATTACCTGCTAAATGTGTCACGAATGTTGATATAATTGATATTTACACCCCTGGGTCTGATACAGTTAGTGGAGACTGAGATTTCATGAAGGTTTAACTAAGGCAGACAATTTTTTCAAGGTACAACCCCATATTCTCAGTTTAATAGATTAATATCCTGGCAATTAAAGGTGTGGGAAAAAAATCCAGGAAACACTATCGCTCTTCAGGAAGGGATTAGAGTAATCTAGTGATCTTTCTAGTTTAGTGATCTTTCTAGTTTCCAAGTATGTGAACGGTTATGCAGAATATAGTAATATTGTAACATGTTCTTTCTACCTACAGAAGGGTTGATACATGCAAACTACTAGCATAAAGTGGGTGCCCTGTTAATAAAAGTGAATTGTTAGGCCCTTGGTCAACTTAGTATTGCATTCAGTACCTGGTAAGAAAAAGAAATCTACCTACAAATCCAATATTTTTCAACCTTCAGGGAACACTGCACCGTGCAGATACAGAGCTTCTTTCTGTTAGGACATTGGCAATTTAAAAATCCTCAAGCTCCTTCTGTATCCACATCCAGCCGTGTGCCTATTGCTTGTATAAGGATTAGGATTTTCCTTGCACCCCCAGAAGAGTGGGCGGTTTTCCCGCATCCCACCCACTTCCTAGTGAAGTGTGCAGGATTGGGAGATGATACATGAGGGTAAATTTACTAAGGGTCCAGTTTGTGCGAGTTTGCAAACTCACGTGAGTTTAGGCATTATTTTTCATCTCGCAAATTTACTAAAGACGAACTCGAGAGAGTTTGAAGTGAGTTCTCTTTTTTTTTCACTGTTAAAACTCATGTGAGATTGCAAACTCGAATAAACTCACCATCGGCCAAATTAGGAAGTACTTTAGATGAAAAAGATGCAACTCGCAAATTTACTAAGATTCGAGTTTTCAATCTCGTGTGAAATTGTAGCAAATTCACTGTGAAATAGAAGTTTTAAACACTCACCTCCTGAGCTGCGAGTTTGGCTGAAACATACACAAATCATTGTGATTTGTGTGGGGTTTTTTTTAACTTGGTTAAGTAGGGTTAATTATTTTTTAAAAAATTACGTGAGGTCACCCCCCTCTCCAAAAGACTAACCAGCCCCGGACTTGCCAGCCAGTCCTGGTTCTTAAAATTACAGTGAAAAAAATGTGTAGGGTTCTACTGTCATTTAAGAACCAGCAACAGGAACAGAGCTGGTTTTAAATATAGGGAGATAAAAAATAGCGTGAGGTTCTCTCTATATTTAAAACCAGCTCCAGACCCTTTCTAGCGGGGGACTGATGCCACAGCCAGGGGCGCCCTTTCACCGGGCCCCTCAGCCGCAGCATCAGCCCTGACCGCTAGTGAGCCCAGGCCAGGGATCCCTGGGGTGTTGGGGACCCCTCCAGGGCACCCCTGGCCTAGGCTGATAGCCCGGAGCTAACCCCGCCACCCCTGGGCGGTGGGTGTCTGGTTGATAGTGTAGGTATAGTGTTAAAAATATAATTAACAATATTGTCTTTATAGTAGAACTGCAGGTCCCAGCAAGCCTCCCCCATATGCTGGTACTTGGAGAACCACAAGTACCAGTATGCGGGGCATTAAGATGCCACTGGTACCTGTATTTCACCTGTAAAGAAATGTGTAAAAAAAACACGAGACACACAGTGAAAATAAAGTTTTATTACATCCATACATACACCCACATACTCGCCTTCTTCCAGATGTTCCCATCCCCTTCTCAACGTAAAGTATCCAGTGGAAGTACCTGTAAAAAAAGATTAAATACTCACCTTTTGTCCCATGATGTTCTCCACAGTAATCCAAATAGGGCCTCGGACACACTGTAACAAGACGCTACAGCATATTGTTACAGTAACTCTATTGACAGCTCTGGGCTTGAGCCATCTTTAGTGCCGGGCGGCCAGCCAATCAGCGGCGGCTTAACATTAGCGGCCGCTCATTGGCTGGAATTCACATGGAGGAGCCACTCATTGGCTAAGCTCATTGACTAGGGAACCCGCCAGCACAGAGGATGGAGCACGGGAACACACTGCAATTACAGCCAGACAAGTGTGTAACACTTGCACGCCCGGAAAGAACCCGTCACACCTGCCGGCTACAAAAGGACGGGAAAAGGTAGGAGGCATGCACACCAAGAAGAAACTTATTTCTTTATTTGGCAACTTGTTATCCACTATATACAAGCCTGAAAACAATACTAGGGCTTGTAAAAACAAGAGGACCCTATTCCAAGTTGACATTATATCTGGCCCATCATACAGATTCACTCCATCATTACTAAGAAACAGAGGATCTTTTAAACAACACAAAACTTTTGAACTGCCACCCGCCCACAAATGAGGGTTATCCCCGTAGTTTTATTGATTTTCAACGAAATCTAACATACCATATCTATTTGAGAAACAATAACTCGCCCTCCTGATTTTTAACCGACTTTATTTGGTCCTCACCAAAACTGTCCACTTCTGGGCAAACTGTTATAATAAGTATATTGTCATACTGCTATAGTTTTACTTTTATCTTATTTTAATTGTGCATATGTACCAATATTAGTAAGTAATTTTTTGCTTGTATATCTATGTTATATGTTTTTGTCTCACCAGGAAGACACTCATATTAAATACTCATTGTTTAACATCACTCAGGCAACATTATTTCTATATTTTGAACCATACCTGATAATATACACTTCTTGTGCGCCCAATAAGACCCAACCCACAACCAATCTTGCTATCCCAGTGATCTAGGAAGGGATCACAGAGGTCTGTGGCAGCCAGAGAAAACACAATCCCTGCCCCCCCCCTTCCCCTCTTTCCTCTATCTTTTGAGGAAATGGCGCGGATACACCCGCATCATTCAACTTGAAGTAGCCCCCCTATAAACTGGTGCCCAGCTCCTGCCGGCTCCAAACTCAAAACAGAGGACCAATGGCTGGGGGCGGGGTATAGGGGTGAGGGAGCCTGGACTGGTGGGTAATTTCATTAACTATTTGGTGCCCAGACTCTCCTCTCCAGACTATACCCAGAGTCATCCCTGTGCCCCCTAGTGGAGGAGGAAGAAAAAAATTATTCATTTTTTTTTTTATTTTATTTTTTTTAATCAATTGTTTATATGTACTATGCTTTAAGAATAAGAAATTCCAACAACTACTACTTTCCAATGGTACTGTTGCTACAGGTAATAGGATGGCTTGAATTATGGGTTAAAATAAAGTGTGGGGGGAAGGGGTACAGAAGAGTATAGCAATCCTACAGGAGGACAGAATTTCTACAGTGGTTGACACATTGAGATCACTTTTTAGTCCATTGGGACCATAATGTAGTATTGAAGGTATTACAATGTTTCCAGTGTATGTTTTCTTGTTGTGTGTTTTTATCATTTAAAAACATCTTCTTTAGGTGTGTAGGCCATAAACCTCCTTCTCAGATGGCATTGAAGTTCTTTAGAAGCCAAACTTAACATTTGTTTGACAGACTTTTTTAAGCATTCAAGACTACATTTTTTTCCTAGATAACCTAAGGGGGTTTTCTACTCCAATGGTACTGCATTTACACGAAGTGCATTTATGATTTCTTTCTGTAGGATGAGAGCAGTGATGACGGTGGCCTTGCCGATGATAATTTCACCTCGGAGGCAGGAAAGTGGCATCTCAAACCCTTACTCTGCAAGCAGTAAGTGTTTTGCACACCGCACAACCGGAATTATAATGAATGTAGCATGAGTGGAAATTCTTAGAAAATATTTGCTTTGAAAGCTGGGAATGAATACTGAAATATTGTGATACATGCACCACAGATTCTGAATTAAATAGGTACATTATAGGGCTATTAAGAGGAAAGCATTGCAAATGGGAAAATATTAATAGTAGTCGCACTATTTTAAACTGGTAATTTCATTTTAGCAGTGTCTGATACCATCCTCTGTAAATTAATTTTTGTACTTGGAGTTCAATCCTATACTATTGCACTGATAAAATATCACGGATTTACAAAATACACTGGCTTGCAAAAGTATTCAAACCACTAATGTCAAATTTGTCTCTATTACAAATGACAGACAGATTGGCTTCAATTAATCTCTACCTGGGAAATTTGTGAAAATGAAGACCACCATTCTAAGAAAAATAAAATGTCTATAAGTTCTAGACATGCACAAGACAGGAAAAGGCTACAGAATAATAATCAAGAGTTCAATGGCTGAGGGCCTGATTCACAGGTGGATGCAGCTGCCGTCATTGGCCACACACATATGACCCTGTCACCGTACAGGAATGCCCTTCGAAATGCCATGGATCTCCATCCAATTCCGATTTCATCCCCCGGTGGTAACAGTGCGTCTCGGGCGCACGTGCATAATTAAAACATGGGGCACTTGCGTTCAATGTTTTAATTTCATCCGTCTCTGAATCGGGCATAGAGTGGATTGAGTCAACCATATCAAGTGCTCTGCATGCAATTGGCCTGTATGGAAGTATGGTTAGAAAGTAGCCATTCCTGTAGAAAAACTACATGAATTAATGTGTGGAGTTTGCCAGAAAACATCAGTGACCAGGCTGAAATAAGATTTTGTGGTCGGATGAGACAAAAATTTAGCGTTTTTTGGCCCCAATTCAAAACGCAATGTGTGTCGCAATCTTAATGCTGCCCGTTGCTCAGCAAGCAGCATCCCAATGGTGAAGTATATGGGTGGCAGCATTATGTTGTGCTGAGGCTTTTCTGCAGTGGGGACTGGACATCTTGTTCAAATTGAAAGACAGAGGGATGGTGCAAATTTCAGGGAGTTACTGCAAGACAACCTGCTACAGTCTGCTAGAAAACTCAAGGCACATACACACTAGGGCCCGGCAGGGGTGCCAACATCGGTAAGTGTATACACACTTGCCGATGTCGGCCACAACGAATGGCAGGGGGGGAGGTAAAGCGTAGCCATGCTGCATTCGGCAGCATGGCATCGTTGACGATATCCCCAGATTGAGCTGCATGTTCAGCCAACTGGGGATATCGTTAACGACCCGCAGAGCACACATCGTTGATCGTTCATTGCCTACACACTGGACAATATGAACGATATATCGTTGAACGTTATCGTCCATATCGTCTAGTGTGTGTGCGGCTTTACTCTTAGCGCAGAGTTGCATAAAATTTGGATTTATTTTATTATCTTTAAAAAAAAATGATTTATTTGATTTAAATAGGATTTTTTATTCATTTTTTTTTTTTTTTTTAAATGTAAATCCGATTTTTATGCAACCCTGCTCTTGGGAGAAAGTTCTTCACCTTTCAACAGGCCAATGATCCAGAACGCAAGGCTAAAGCAACACTGGCATGGTTGAACAACAAAAAGGTAAATGTTCTACAATTGCTAAGTCAACTAGCGTCATCCAACAAACCTGAATAACCTGGAGCAGATCTGGAAGAATGGGCAAAAGCCCTCCCAAATAGTGTGCAAACCTGGAAGAAATTTAGCCCAGCAAAATTAAAGCTGTTACTGCAGTTCTAATTATTACTATTCTGAAGGGTTTGAATACTTAAGGAAGCAGCATTTTATCACTTATTTCTACTTCAGGGTCCATAGGGTATCCACAGGTACCTTGGGGTATAGGTGATGACGTCAGTCTTCAGGCACCACAGAGTTAAAGTTTTCAGCCTCCCAGGATGCATCTGGGTCCCTCTCCTATACCCCGCCCCCCGGCCAAGGCATCTGTTTCGTCAGTGCCTGGCCGGAGTCGGAGGCACTGTGCAGAGGGGGGCTATGAAGAGCCCCTGAAGTTTCTTTTAAAGGCAGCGCTGGCTGCACATCTGGGAGTACAGCATGGACAGTCAGTACTGACGTCCATGCCGTCTCCCCTACACCCCGCCGGTACTGATCCGGGGATGCTGGTAGACATCTGGGGTCACGGCTAGCGGTGTCCCCAGATGTTTTGGACCATGGCCGGATCCAAGGGGATGCAGGTAAGCAGCGGGGTCCCGCGGTGGGTCCCCGCTGGTCACATGGTCCTGAGTCCCCAGGCAGGGGGCTCCCTGGGGACTGGCTGCAGCGTGGAGCCAGGCGACCAACCTGCGCTTCCACTACCCCCTGGGACAGCGGGCCGCTGCTGAGCGGCATGCGCTGCGGCGTCCCAGGGGTTAAATGCATGCCAGGGGAGCGCGCTTTCCCTGTCTCACAGCCGGCGCCTCCCCTGCTGCACACAGCCTCTCTGCTCTGCCTGATTGGCCACAGTGTGTCAGCTGTCCTCCCCAGGCCGGCCTCCTTCATCTTCTGCTCCTCGGTGGCCATCTTTAAAGCATGGTGAACACTGCTGGAAGCCTGTGAGCGGTGGCATTGCGGTCTGGGTCCCCCAGCATACCTCTCCTCTGTTTGTCACAGGTCAGTGTATGCAGCGCTGAGTCCTACCAGCCTGAGGGTCTGAGTAGTTGAGAATCAGCGCTAATAGTGCAGAGATTTGTTTCTTCTGCATTGTATGTGACTGAACTGCTAGCCTGCTGTCTACTTTCACTTTCTACTGTCAGCTTTATTACTGTCCCTGATCTTGCTCTGCTCAAAGCCCTTGCGGTGCGCGGTGTGCAGGGTGTTATTCACACTATACCAATACGTATAGGTGTGAGTGTCACATACTTACCATCATGTCTGAGACTGATTTTCCTCTCCAGCTCATGTGTACTAAATGTAAGGTACCAATAGCGGAGGGGGAGGGTAACGCGGAGGGGTTATGCCCCCAGTGCCTGGCACTGTCACGGCCGATTATGGTCACGGTCCCGGTACAGGAACCTCCCTGGGCTTGTTTCGCTAAGGCGCTTACAACCCTTGTGGGCCAGCTAGCTCCGCCACCTGCGTTTACCCAGACGGGTTTGTCCCAGCAGTCAGTGGTGTCGTCACCCATGCGGGAGTTCCAGAGACAATTGATGGTACCCCACAGTCTCCCTGTCCCTTCCCAGGTTTCTCCGGAGCCTGCGTGGGTTAATACTGTTAACTACATCGGTTCAGCATTTGTCCGATGTTTTACAGGGGGAGTCTGTGTTGCGGCCTCATAACGGCCGGTGGCGTCTTTATCTGCTCCTTATGGGGATGACGATGAGACGTCAGATCATGGGGAGATTCTGGATCTATCTGACCAAGAACCTCTCCGTACCAAAGAGCCGGACGCTAAGTCCAAGGTGTATATCCTTGGTCTTATTCGAGCGGTCCGCTCGGCTTTAGTTATTGAGGATATTGGTCCTTTGGTGGCCACATTCATATATGCCTTTTTAAGGATATTAAGGGTGAGGCTACGGTGTTCCCTCTTTCTGATCAATTAGTGGATCATTTAGAGGAGGCGTGGAAAAATCCAGGTAAAAGGTTTCAGCCCCAGAGACGCTTAGCCGTGGCTTATCCGTTTGCGGTCAATTATTTTTCTAAGCGGGAATCCCCTACGCAAGTGGATTCACATGTCACACGCCTAGTCAAAAGTGCCACGTTGCCTATGCCTTCGATGTCATCCTTGAAGGATGTCACTGACCGCAAGGTGGAGATCTGCCTCAAATCCGTTTATTCCCTTGCAGGGAAGCATCCAGACCGGCTCTGGCCGTGTGTTGGGTAGCCAGAGCTATGGAGCGCTGGGCGGATAATTTGGAGGCGTCTTTGGACTCTGACTGTTCGGCTGAACAGACCGAGTTGGTGGGCAATCTCCGAGACTCAGCCACTTACATTAATGAAGCGGCCTTAGATATTTGTATGCTCACCTCTAGGATCTCCTCTGCAGCCGTGGCTGCTCGTCGCACCTTATGGTTGCGTTCTTGGAAAGCGGACGCGGATTCCAAAAAGGGATTAGAAGGTCTGGACAGGTACTATTTGGTCCAGATCTGGACAAAATTGTAGTTACGTTGGCAGCAGCAAAATCTGCATGTCTTCTGTCTGCTACGATTCCTTCTAGTGCTGGTGGGTCGTCCTTTTGGCCTCACAGGGCCCAAGGTAGGCCTAAAGTACAGTCCTGTCCACGGCAGGCTGGGGCCAAGAAATTGTCCAAGCCCAAGAATCAGGTCTGGAGTACCAGACGTCCGGCTCCTAGGTCAGATGATAAACCTGCGGCCTGACGGTCCAGGCCTCCTTTTGGGGGACCCCAAAGTGGGGGGCGCCTTCTTCAGTTCGCCCGTTGCTGGTCGCAGTGCATGTTCCAATTTCCCAGAGGGGCCTGGGTTGCTATTCCATTCTATTTTTGGTGCAGAAGCCCAATGGGTCTTACCGTTCAATACTAAACCTAAAGGCCCTCAGCAAGTCCTTGAGGGTGCCTCTGTTTCGGATGGAGACCCTGCGGTCCATTATTCTGGCACTGGAACCTGGGGACTACATGGTGTCATTGGACATCCAGGACGCTTACCTGCATGTCCCTATTCTTTTGCGCCATCAGCAGTTCCTCAGATTGGCAATCTGCAACGAACATTTCCAGTTCCGGGCACTGCCTTTTGGCCTGGTGACTGCTCCACGGGTATTCACCAAGGTCATGGCGGTCATGGCGGCTCTCCTGCGGACGCAGGGAGTCCGACTGTTGCCTTATCTGGACGACCTCCTGTTGATAGCGGGGTCTCCAGAGCTTCTTTTACACCATTTGGAACTGACGATTGCGGTACTGCAACGTTACGGCTGGGTGACAAACTGGCAGAGGTCCACTCTCACCCCGTCTCAGAGGATCCTGCACCTCGGGGCCTTATTGGACTCCAGGCAGCAGTGGATCTTTGTGACGGAGGAAAAGATCCTTGCTTTGTAGTTGAGGGTGCGCAGTTGTCTGCAGTGTCGTCGAGTGTCGATACACTTGGCAAAGAGGTTATTGGGCTCAATGGTGTCGGTATTCGACATGGTGGAGTACGCCCAATTTCACTCCAAACCTCTGCTGCTATTGATCCGGTCCAGATGGAATGGATTGCCTCAGTGTCTCAAGTCCCAGACGATGGGGCTCACTCCGGATGTTCGCCTGTCTCTAACCTGGTGTTTGCAGACGACCCACCTCAACAAGGGTCGCCCGTTCTGGGTGGCGAACTGGGTCCTGTTAACAACGGACGCCAGTCTCCGGTGCTGGGGAGCTGTTACGGGTCCACACTTGTTTCAGGGCAGGTGGACTCGGGCGGTAGCGGAGCTTCCAATAAACATTTTGGAGCTCCATGCGGTGTCAAGAGCTCTCCAGCGGGCACAGCCGGTTCTCCAGGGTCACCCTGTGCAGGTCCCGTCGGACAACGCCACCACGGTGGCCTATTTAAACCAGCAAGGAGGAACCGGGAGAGTGGTCTTTATACCAGGACGTCTTTCAGAGTCTGGTGGACAAGTGGGGTCTTCCAGAGATAGACCTCACGGCGTCCCGGCACAACAACAAGTTGCCGGTGTACGGGTCTCGAACATGAGACGAAAAGGCATCTCTGGTGTATGCCCTGTCCGTCTAGTAGACGTTCCAGTTTGCCTACCTTTTCCCTCCGTTTTCCCTTCCGCGGGTATTACGGAAATTCAAATCAAGAAGGAGGTACGCTACTGTTGATAGCTTCCGAGTGGCCCAGACGGCACTGGTTCTCCGACCTCCAGAGTCTGTCCTCTGAGGTTACCATTACGACCGAATCTGCTGTCATAGGGTCCTTGTCTTCACCCGGACCTGACTCGGTGTGGCTGTTGAAACGGTCATGCTAAGGTCCAGAGGGTTTTTCTAGCTCCGTGGTGCAAACCATACTAAGAGCTCGTAAACCTTCTTCGGCAAGAATCTACCATCGTGTGTGGCATACTTTCTTCCGGTGGTGTAGACCTAGAGGTTATTCCGCCTGTCTAGGGTGTTGGCTTTCCTACAGGCTGGACTGGATCATGGGCTTTGCCTGTCTTCTCTGAAAGTGCAGGTGTCTGCCCTGTCAGTCTGGTTTCATCGTAGGATTGCTGCGCTCTCTGATGTGCACACCTTTATGCGAGGTGTTCTTCGCATTCAGCCACCTTTTGTTCCACCGGTGGCGCCTTGGAATTGGGCTGTGGTCCTGAGAGTTCTCTAGGGACCGCCGTTTGAACCACTGCACTCAGTGGACTTTAAATGGCTTACAGCTGAAACCTTATTCCTTCTGGCCATTGCCTCGGCCAGACGGATTTCGGATTTAGGGGTTCTCTCTTGTAGACCCCCTTTTCTGATTTTTCATAGGAATAGGGCGGTGCTTCGCACTCGTCCGGGATTCCTTCCCGAAGTGGTATCCAGTTTTCACATCAATGAAGAAATTGTTGTGCCGGCTTTCAATTCACCTGGACTTTCAGTGGGTTACGCCACTTGGGATGTTGTGCGGGCATTGAGAATTTATGTTGACCGCACTTCTTCTTTTAGGAAGTCGGACGCCTTGTTTGTCCTCTATGGCTTCCGTAAAAAGGGTTGGCCTGCTTCAAAGTAGACTTTGGCAGGCTGGATTCGTATGGCAATTTCAGAAGCTTATCTTCATGAAGGTCTTCCAGTTCCCTCCTTGGTGAGGGCTCATTCCACTAGGTCTGTGGGTCCTTCGTTTGCAGCTAGACGTGGTGCCTCTGCAGTTCAGATCTGCAAGGCTGCTACGTAGTCTTCTGTCAATACCTTTGTGAGGTATTACGCTTTTGACATCTTTGCCTCTCAGGATGCTTCCTTCGGGCGGCGGATTCTCCTCTCAGCACAGGAGCGTCCCCACCCTTAAAGGATACTGCTTTGGGACATCCCCAAGGTACCTGTGGATACCCTATGGACCCTGAAGTAGAAAATATGAGATATGGTAAGAACTTACCCTTGTTATCTCTATTTCTACGAAGTCCATAGGGTTCCACAGGACTCCCGCCCTGTCGCACCTGTACTGCAGATGGGCTTTATTCTGGTCACCGTTTTTTCCGTCTCCCTATGGTGAGAATGTGATTCTTGTGAGTGTCCAGATTTTTTTCTTCTCTCTCTTTCTTCTCCTCCTCCGGCCTATGGCTTGTGACGTAACTGAGATGCCTTGGCCCGGGGGCGGGGTATAGGAGAGGGACCCAGATGCATCCTGGGAGGCTGAAAACTTTAACTCTGTGGTGCCTGAAGACTGACGTCATCACCTATACCCCAAGGTACCTGTGGAACCCTATGGACTTCGTAGAAATAGAGATAACAAGGGTAAGTTCTTACCATATCTCATATTTTTTATTAAAATATTTTTGTAACTGTAGACACATTTGAGTTTGAAAATTTACTTTAAAAGCCCTCTGTCTGGAAAAATATCATTTGTGATCTCATATCTGAAGACTTTTTAGGGAGTTGAATACTTTTGCAAACCACTGTAGATGTGAGTAGATGCAGCTTATCCCAAAATAAGTAATGAGATCACTGCAGGTACCACTACTAGTAGGCAAAAAAACAGAAAGGGGGTGTCCCTCAGATGTCCCCCAGCACACTAAATTGTACCTGCAACAATACTTAAAATTTATATGGTACTAGAAATCCAGAGATATATGTTGCATGCATTTGAAAATACATGGTAAGCCACCAGGCCCGCTTCACGGCTTCTCTGATACTGGTGGTCCCTACACTACATGATAACAGTACCCACTCTGGGCCATGTAATTGTCTGTTGTAAGGCCTCATGGCAAAGGCACATATAGAAATACACCCAAATTGAGAGCTAGCTTACCTGGGAGTCACCCCTAGGACCTCCAATTAGCACTGTATGAACCAACATGCTCTCCAAATGCTGGTTCTATCTATGCCTCTCAAAACAGCAATCATAAGAAAGTGCAAGTTGGCCAAATTGATTTGGCAATACTCTTCAGGTTCATGCATAGTGACCACCTCCCTTTCATGCTCCTGAAGAGTATTGCCAGATTGATTTGAGCAGCTTCCACTTTGTTATGAACGCTACTAGTATAACCTGAATTTGTCCAGTTTCACCATGTTCTCATATTTAGGTTGAAAAGAAGGAAAAAAAAAAAAAAAAAAAAACAGTAAAATCTATGCTTATGGTACTCTTCTGTATCTTATGGAATGGACAAGCTGTGTATAGGGGCCTATCCATTAGCAGATCTTTCTAAAAGACAAAAAAGATTTATCTTTCGAAAATTCCTGGGGCTGCTGTGACAGATATCTGTCATGTACATGACAGATTTTTGCAAACGACGAACGATACTGCATGATATCATTCTGGGAGTGGATTTTTTTTTTAATGTTTTTCTATTCATTTTCGTTAAAAAAAAATCGTTAGTCGTTTACCGCAACAGATATCTCTAATATGTCAGCGATAAACAATAATTGACCAACATGTTGGAGAGATAAAAGACCAAATTTGTCGGCCGCGGGAGTGCGCATTTTTATCGTTCAGAGCCTATCCATTAACAGATAAATTGAACGACTGAAAGATAAATCGTTCATCGTTCAAATTTATCTGCTAATGGATAGGCCCCTAATGATTAAAAACACTATGATCTACAGTTTTGTATATGTATATTTGTTATGGGGGCATATTGATGTGCCTTGGTGGAGTTTTTTTGCCATGCTGTGGTCATAATAGAAAATAAATTCGTAGTAACATCAATCTTGCAAATTATTTTTTATTAATAAGTAAAAATAAAATCCTATTGCTGTTTGTGTTGTGCAGCAGAAATATAACATACAGTGATGAGGATAAATAAGGGAATACCAAGGTATCTTTGTGAAGCAGCATTTCTCACCTTCCCTATAAAGCTAATGTATCTCATATCCCATGTGGCTCCGTGTGCACTTAATCTAGTTTATCAAT
Organism: Taudactylus pleione; assembly: GCA_031769625.1. Lineage (NCBI taxonomy): Eukaryota > Metazoa > Chordata > Amphibia > Anura > Myobatrachidae > Taudactylus > Taudactylus pleione. Next base: position 8,571,785 of record JAUIMM010000014.1, read on the forward strand.
AAAGCATATTAAAAACACATTGTACATATGCATCACTGGTAATCTAGCAAGTCCCTTACCTTGCATTTGTTGTTGTGTGATAACCAAGGTAGATATGTGCTGCTCTTAGCTTTGCTCATAAATAATACATTCAACGTGAAGACTAACTGCCTTAATTTAACTTGAGCATTTTATGTTGCTCTTTTGTGTCCACAGAGCATTGTTTGGAATGCTGCATACACTATGTACCAGCATTGCTTTTCTGTGGGTACATTTATGAACCGGAGGGGTTAGAACACACACAAATAAAAGTTATTCAAAGTGAGTAAAACAGAATGCTATGGGGTGAGATCCTTAACTTGCAAAATAAAGAGTTGGAAGTATGAGAAATTAAAAATTATTTCACCAGTTCTGAGTGCTTTTTTTAAAAAACAAAACAAAATATTTTATTGGGGGACATCATAAAAATGCAAAAAAAAACCCAAAACAATACATTTTCTTGGGTATGAAATAGATTGAAACACATTCAACTGTATAATTTTACAGAAGTAAATATACATTAACAGCATAAATATCTTGGTAGTTAATATATTAGCTGAAATCAGCAAAAGTAACACCGATAATTTACTGAATATTATAATCCATGTCGCCCCAAAAATTTTATATTCTAACAAAAAAGAGAAGAAAAAAAAAATAAGAGAAAGGGAGGAAAAAAAAAAAGAGGAGAGGGAGGGGAAGGAAGAGGGTTTTAGGTAGAGTAATCAATGGAGTACAGCGGGCCTGAGAATGGAACCATGGTGACCAAATCAAATGATATTTCGTCACCGAGTTATTTTGTAAGCTGGAAATATATTCCATTGATGCAATAGAGTTAATTTTAGCTACAAGAGCATCTTTTGAAGGTGGGCGGTGGTCTTTCCAGTGTTTGGCTATAAGGGTTTTTCCTGCATTACAAATATGTGTAATAAGTTTATCCTGGGATTTGGAGACACCAATGAGTGGTGCATTCAACAATGCTGAGACTGGATCTAATGTAAATCCTGTACCAAGAGCCTGATTAATCACTTGGTGGACATGGGACCAAAAAAGGCGGAGAGAGGGACAAAACTACCAAATGTGGAAAAATGATCCTTCTTGACCACAAAGTCTCCAACACATTTTGTACGTAGCAGGAAAGATGGAATGGAGTTTAGTAGGGACTAAATACCAACGGGTAAACACTTTATAGCAAGTTTCGCGTACTGAGACACTGATGGAGGCTTTGGCAGTACGTAATCTAATTTCTTCCCATTGATCATCATCCAAAATCATCGCAAGATCAGATTCCCATTGTAATTAATGCGATTCGTGTGGAGGACAATCAGTGGCCAAAACTGAGTTGTAAATTTTTTAAATATTCCCTCTCCTCCCAATTGATTATAAACACAAACGTTCAAATGAAGTAGGTTTGCGTAGCGAAGAAGATTTGGAACAGATAAAACTAATAATTTGAAAATATTGGAAGAAACAAGAGGAGGGGAAGTTTAGGCGATCTTGGAAGTCCTGGAATGAGGAAGGAGCAGAGTCACCTTTGATATGGTTAAATCTGTCTATACCTCGAGCCCACCATGGAGCTGCCATTTTCCTATCACACCCTGAAGGGAATTGTGGATGGTCCCATATTGGGGTTAGTGGGGGATGGATAGGGATGCATACTTTGTCCCGCAGCTGGAGAGAAAAATTGATAGTAGGGACAGAGTACACTGACGCCGGCCTACAATTTTTGGGAAGCCAAACCAAAGTATTAAGCGTACCACATTGAGTCAAGGAATTCTCAATATCAACCCATTTTTTAACTCCTGGGTCAGAATGCCATGATAGGATATGATTAAGATGACATGCTTCATAGTAGGACTGTATAATAGGGAGTCCCAAACCCCCGGTGATTGTACTTTTGCTAAGAATTGATCTCTTGATACGTGGCCTACGGGGCGCCCATACAAATCTGTTAGAGTTTTTGTAAAGAAGCGAGGGTTGCGCGGGGTACCGAGATTGGAACGGTCTGGAAAAGATATAATAAACGAGAAGCTTCATTTTGAGAGCGTATCAAAATATTAATCAGAGGGACAAAATTAGCCTGATAAAGAGAAGAGTAAGTTTTAGTGATGGATATCCCAAGATATTTTATAGCAGATGGTCTCCAAAAAAAAGGAAACGTAGAATTTATCGTGGTCTGCAATTGGGGAGAGATATATAAAGCGAAAGCTTCCGATTTAGAATGATTAATTTTGTAATCCGATAAGGAACCAGATGAGGAGCGAGAGTCATGTTAAAATCTCCGCCCACCAGTGTTTTGCCTTTACGATAGAGACAGAGATCATGAAAAAAATTATGAAAAAATCTGGTTTGGCCAGTGTTAGGGGCATAGATGTTAGCTAATGTAATCTCATGAACAATCTTACCTCGTAGCATAATATACCTGTCCTCAGAGTCACATTTGGAATCTAAATATTGAAAAGGGAGGGAATTTCTGAGCAAGATTGCCACACCATTAGGTTTAGAGGTATGGTTGGAGTGCCATACTATTGGAAAGGTTTTGGAGGATAATGACTGGTGTGAATCATTTTTCAAATGGGTCTCTTGTAAAAAAAAAAATATATATATCCTCTCAGTTTACGGAGGGTCCTGTGAAGATGTGAGCGCTTTTGGGGTGTATTAAGACCTTTCGTGTTAATGAATAAACTCGTTAGAGGCATCGCAGCGAGGATTCAAACAAAACCTAGATAATTAGCAAAAAGAAAAACTCCAGAATCCGTTGAAAGGGAGAGGTTGGAGAAGGAAGGGTAAAAGAAGAGAAAAGAAAAGAGAATTAATAAATAATATAAAGAGAAAAAAAAATAAATAAAGACTAAATAAGCGGCCGGAAATATCCTACTGAACTGGATAGTCAGCCACAAGGTAGAGCTCCGCAGGGGTGGGAAGCTCACAGGTGGGATTGAATAATATAGTTAATAAGAGGCCTACTAAGAAACCCAATTAGTATATTTAACTATAACCCTAGATTGGGGGGTAGAGTGACAAGTGCGAGTACCACCGCTCCCTCCTAAGAGCTACACACAGTAATTATTGACTGATACTGAACAACAGATAATAATAGGAACGAAAAGATGTTAGGTCCAATGATAGGGCCATAATAGACACTAAAACTGTGAAACATATTAGTGTAAAGAGGCATAGCTAGTAGCAATAGAATAAAAACATATAGTGTACATGTACAGTTATAAACACAACATAGACATAGGAAAAATGATAGAATAGCTTGTGAAAAGCAGTTAAAAAAATAAAAATAAAAAAAAATTTTAAACAAATAAAAGGCAACAAAAGATATTCAAACCCAAGTAGGTCAGGTTGGTGATGATTCTCCAGAACGACCAGGAACAGGACCAGGGGTAGGTGCCAAGTGAAGTTTTCTAAGCAGTTGAGTCCCCTCTACCGCAGAGTGAATAGAGTGAAGGCGGCCTTCAATGTTCACCAAGAGACGAAAGGGGAATCCCCATCTGTATTTATAGCCGTGGTCCCGGAGTGTAGCTGTGACTGACCGGAGGTCGCGATGTTTAGCTAAAGTAGCCGGAGCCAAGTCTTGAAATATTTGTATATGGGAGCCATCAAACAAAAAGGAGGTGGTATTCCTGCTGGCCATAGTGATGCTGTTCTTGATCTGGAATGACAGCAATTTAAGAATAACATCCCTAGGAGGGTCAGTGTCTTTAGGTTTGGGTCGTAATGCCCGATGAGCTCTCTCTTTGTATGGAATCAGCAGTCAATGAAGGAGCTATGGAAGTAAATAATCTCTTGAGATAGGGTTCCAATTCGGAAGCTGCAATGGTTTCCGGGATATTACGGATTCGCAGATTATTCTGTCTCTCGCGGTTTTCGAGATCCTCCCTCTTATCTCGGAGAAACTCCAGTTCGCTGTGTAGGCAGTCCATGTTGTTGCCTGTTTTTTCTTGGAAATCCTGTTGGGTGTCTGCTTGTGATTCTATCAGGGAGGTACGAGATTCCAGATCGGCGATGTCAGTATTCATTTCACCAATAGCCGATTGAAGAGCAGTCGTGAATGATGTTTAAGGTCCAAAATCATAGACTGAAGGGATTGTATGTCCTCTTTCGTTGAGGAGGCATGGGATCCATCATTGTTTGAGGTATAGAGATAACAGGTGAAGTAACTGAGCTCTGTGACCCATGACGGGAGAAATGTTGTGAAATATCTTGTGAAGCGGTTTTTCTTGTTCTATTTCGTGATCTGCTCATAGTATCGTATTAAACGAGGGTTTTATAGCAATGTGTGGTTACATAAAGGGAAATAATGAACATGCTGGTAGCTCAGGAGCGGGGGGAGCAATGGATCACATATTACACCAATAACAATATGAGTCCTTGTCAAGGGCGTTCACAGGGTCTACGGTCCTTATGACAGCCGGGACCAAATATAGGTCAAGAATGCTGGTGCTTTATATTCTAGGGTCATATAAGTGAAACCGCAAAATATGGAATCTTCCCGGTGAATTCTGATTAGAAATAACTATTCCAATAATCAGTGTTCAATAATGCAGTAGCGAAGATACTATACACAACAGAGGCTTTCCCACCTCATAGGCAATCACCCAAGATGGCGTCTTTGAAAGTACTGTGCTTCACAATAGTGGCCCTTGTTCATCTATAAAGATCCAAGGTAGATGCTCAAAGCGGAGTTGACCCAGTGTATGTTGATTTAGAAAGGACCATTCCAATAATCAGTGTTCAAAAGTGCAGCAGCAGTAGAAAAAATACAATACACGGCAGAGGAGTGCAATCCTCAGGGGGAATAATTAAAAATGGCGCTTGTATTAGTGTTTCACAGTAGTAGCCACTGTACAGTGGAGCAAGGGCAAAACAGATCCTGGTCCAGCCGACAGATCTCACACTGCAGTCCCTATAAGGAGTGAGACCCCGGGAGAAGTGCAGGAAGACTGGATGTACATGCAGGAGAGGAAGTCAGTGAGGTGAGCCGGCATTGGCATCCAAGGAGAGGGAGAGGTGGCAGGGTCCCCGTTTATGGAGGGAGCCACCTACAATATCCCCGTTCAGAAGGGTCACCAGACCCGAGAAGAAGCAGGCAGGAGCTGTGGTAGCCGCTAATGAGCTGTACAGTGAGCCAGGTAAACAGTCAGGGAGGACACGGTGCACAGGAGGACTCACCCACCAGCTTGGTAGATCCATGTAGCAGCAGTTGGTAGCTCTGGATAGTGGGAGCTACCGAGAGCGTCCAGAGTGGCAAGCTTCGCAGTCCTCCCATGTGACCGGAGGATTGCGGCGGGCCCGGCTCTGTAATTGAGACCGCGGCTTCAGCCCATGCGACGGGCCTCACGGCCGGGGTTGGTCCGGAGGGGTCACAAGTGATGCCGGAGGTGCACTTCTGCAGGGGGGATAGGATGTTGGTGGAGGACCAGCAATTAAAAGCAATTGAAGAGCAGGAGGAGCACTTAAATCCAGGGCCCTCAACGGAGCTCCTACTGCCCACGTCTGATCACATAAGCGTCCAGGCCACGCCCCTCTGAATGCTTTTTTTTTTATTTTTTTATTCCTTCATGTACTGTTTTTTTCTTTTTCCATTGCTGCCTAATCATTCCAGGATAATGGAGTTTATCAGTGTGACGGGGTCAATCCTATTCCGTGCGATGTGCGTTAACAGCGTTAAAACGCCGGCAACAGACCGGCACATCGCACCCTTCGCAGTCCGACTCGACCCTGAATTTGCCAAACTTTGCTCGCAGCCCTTCGGGGCAGCGAGCAAAATTTGGCAAATCCGGGCTGCCGTAAAATGCGGCCACTGTTGCGATGACTCTCACTGGCAAGATTATCGCACGGAATAGGATTGACCCCTAACTGTGCATTAGAAAGTAGCAATATCACTAAAGCATAACATTTTGTCTCAATAATAGATTTTATTCACTAAAGCTGAGTACACACCATGGTGCGACCAAGCGACGATGTAATGTAACGAGACATCTCACATGCCCTACACACTGCACGATCTGAGTACGATGACGCAGTGTATGGTTACATTCTGAATGCAACTGCGCCGCGTTGTTCATTGCATCGTCCCATCTGCCATGCAGAACACCAGATGGGATGATGCACTGAACGACGGAACCAGAGGTTCCCAAACTTGGTTCTCAAGACACCCTAACAGTCTAGGTTTTAAGGATATCCATGCTTGACCACAGGTGCCTTAATTAGTGCCTCAGTCATTTTGATTTAATCACCTGTGCTCAACCATGGATATCTCTAAAACCAACTGTTGGGGTGCCTTGAGGACCGCGTTTGGGAACCTCTGCACTATATGCCATGTGTACAATATATTGTTGCGATCTGAGCTGGAATGATATATCGTACAGTACATCGTATAGTGTCTACCCAGCGTTACACTACAACATGCAGCGAAAAACGTAACTAGTTCCAGAATTCATTTCCTGTATACTGATGACTTTCACATGGGCCCACAAAATAGTTGCCTCCAATGTTAGTAGGAAATAAGTGTATCTTGAGGGAATTTCGAAACATCCAGTGAAATGGTAGATGTTTATAGACATTTATTTTCTTGTATTAATAAAATAATAGTACTCTAATGTTTGAGATATTGTTTTGAAAAGCGCTTGGCTAAGTAAAGCAATATTCTGCCAAATAGATTCCACAATGATGATTTGGTCTCCCTGTGCACTGTTCCATTGTAGGTGGCGGGTGATTTTTATTTGTATATGTACATTTTTTATACAATAACAAAACAAAATTCAGGCGCATATATGATAAATCTCTTAATATAAAATTGATCTGCAATTAAGTAATGACAGTGATTTTCGGCTGCTCCTATAGAGTAAATCTGTAATACTCTGAATGAACAAGCAAAAACTATTATACAATAATGAACGCAAAAAATATATCAAGATATCCAAAAGATATTTAATAAGCAAAACATATCTATAAACAGATTAATAAAATAACAATTTGCACAATAAATATTAGTGTTCATTAACAGACATAATAGTTACCGTATATACTCGAGTATAAGTCGACCCGAATATAAGGCGAGGTACCTAATTTTACCACAAAAAACTGGGAAAACTTAGTGACTCAAGTATAAGCCTAGGGTGGGAAATGCAGCAGCTACTGGTAGTAATCCCTCCCCTGGTACTGCCCCCAGTAGTAATATTCCCCCTCTGGTAGTGCCCCCAATAGTAATACCCCCCTGGTAGTGCCCCCAGTATTAATCCCCCCTGCTAGTGCCCCCAGTATTAATCCCCCCCCTGGTACTGCCCCAGTAGTAATCCCCCCCCTGGTACTGCCACCAGTAGTAATATTACCCCCCTGGTAGTGCCCCCAGTAGCAATATCCCCCCCTGGTAGTGCCCCCAGTAGCAATATCCCACCCTGGTAGTGCCCCCAGTAGTAATCCCCCCCCCCCTCCCTGGTACTGCCCCCAGTAGTAGCCCCCCCAGTAGACAGAGATGTAATAAAAAAATTTAAAAAACACTGACCTGAAACCCCGCTCCTGGTCCCGACGCTGCTACTGGCTCCTCCGGCCGCTTTGCATTATGGGAGAGACGTCGTCATGACGACGTCTCTCCCATTACCCACTGCGGGAGCCGGAAGATGGCTCCCGCAGTGGGAGCAGCAGCAGCCGATGAGAGTCTGACAGACTGTCATCGGCTGCTGATTACAACAAACACACAGCTGCCGGCACCGGCGGCTGTGTTTGGTACTGTGTAGTGCTGACCGAACTCCGTCCGGTCAGCGCTACACACGCAGTGCAGCTGTGTCACAGACACAGTCTGCACCGCTGCCCGCATGGTACGCTACTCAGCTGCGTATCATGCCGGCATGACTCGAGTATAAGCCGAGAGGAAGCTTTTTCAGCACAAAAAAGTGCTGAAAAACTCGGCTTATACTCGAGTATATACAGTATATCCTCAAAAGTAGTTAATGAAATGTGCTAAGAAGTTCTTGAAGTCCGTCTAATGAGAGCTCAATTTTGGGAGCAGTCAATTAATGTGCTTTTTAGACAAAATGATGTTCAGTTGCCTTTATATGGATAGTCTCATCCTTCTCCCCAGAGAAAGTAATTTCACCAGCAGTGTTAGATCTCCACTCTCTTTATATTTAGTGTCCATAAATTAATCCATATTAGCAGCCCATAGATGACAAAAGATTTTCAAGTCAATCTTACCACTGCCGCTGTTGGAAGCAGTGAGGGTTCTGCTTAATCAGTCTCCACTTTTCTATATAGTATAAACTGCCGCTCATGAAGGCAGTAAAGCTCTGCTTAATCTGCTGCCGCTGTTCCAGGATGCAGGCTGACAGTGGAGAGGAATGGCACACTTCACAGGAGTGAGTATAATGAAAAAGCACACTTAGCCAGCTTCTGGTCAAGAGACCTGGTATTCCGGCAATAGATCGTCTTATGCGGCTGCTTTAAGACGGAGAGTCCCTGTACCTTAACGCGTTTATCCGCTGTTTAGGGTAGCAGTTTCCTCAGAAGGCAAGAAAATAGGTGTAGTGAGTGGAGATCTAACACTGCTGGTGAAATTATTTACTCTGGAGAGAAGGATGAGACTATCCATATAAAGGCAACTGAACATCATTTTGTCTAAAAAGCACATTCATTGACTGCTCCCAAAATTGAGCTCTCATTAGACGACGGAGTTCAATAATTTCTTAGCACATTTCATTAACTACTTTTGAGGATATAACTATTATGTCTTTTAATGTATACTAATATTTATTGTGCAAATTGTTATTTTATGAATTTGTTTATAGATATGTTTTGCTTATTAAATATCTTTTTGATATCTTTTATACAAGTATACAGTTAAAATAATCAGCAAATGCATAGTCACTGTGCTTTTGCTTTCTTTCATTCTCCTGTTTTTCTGTCACTTTGGAGCATCTGTACAAAGCCCAGTATTTTTCTTTAGATTCAAGCTCACTGCTGGAAACCGAGCCAGTTATCGCCAGGGAGCCAGTGACAATGTCTAAAGAAAAACTGGCAGCACAGATCACTCCCATGTCCCTCTCTGAAACAGACCCATAGTAAAGAATTCTTGGGTTTTCTTTTGTTTATTGAATAATTTGTAAAACTCTAAAACGAATAAATGAGGTTACTACACAACGATACAGTAATAAACTACTGGAAGTGGGGGGCTTTATGTAAAATCCTTGCAGATAAATACATATGTAAATGCAATTTTTTAAAGTCTAGATATGCACTTTCTGTTTTTAAAATGGTTTGCAAGTAACCATATACATCCTGCTTAGCACTGTGTAGACTATTTTATGAATAGACCACACTACAGAATAGTATTATGTAAAAAAAAAACTTACTTCTGAGTCTTAAAGCTAAAGATTGTTAGCTCTCAGGCAGAGCCCTTTTCCCTCTTGTTCTCCCCTTGCACCTTTACCACCAGTGCAAGGGGACCACCAGTCTGTTGTCGCTATCTGCTCGCCCATACAGTAGTTAACTGAGAGCTTCCCCTGTGACTTGCCACTACCCGCTGACTGTGGCTCTACCCTTTCCCTTGAACTTGTCACTCTCTGTGGTTTTGCTGCAATGTTTGTATTTATGCTGTGTATTTCTGCGATGATTATGTGCATTGTATTTATGCGGTTATTTTATTTGTTCTTGGGTCTACAGTTGTGTCCTCACACATCTTCAGTTGCACCAAACAGCCTCTCTTGGCGTGCCAGGCCCCGTGAGACTCTACTAGCACCGAGGGTCTTTTTTTGCCGAAAATGCGTCCAAGTCGTAATGTGATGCAACTAAGATGCACCAGGAGACTGCAGTGATTAATTTGATATGCAACACTTGTATATCTGTGTGCAACTGAGTCTCTGGATCAGCATGCAAAATGCTACGATGCAGCTGTCGCACACAGATATACAAGCATCGCAAATTAATCAGCACAGTTCTAGTTGCATCACATTGAGTCTAAGACGCATTTATAGCAAATAAGACTCCCAACGCCAGCAGAGTTTCATGGGGCCTGGCAGCTCGCTCACTTCAGGCATGTCGCGCTGATTTATGTATTGATAGATGTAGGAGGACACCTCTGATACGGCGCTACGTTCACCTTTTGGCATCTTAAAAGATGATGATAAAAAGTATGATGAGATCTGTGTGTCTGTATAATAAGATACAACTGACAGGAGATCTTTTATATCTTGGTAAAGAGCTGGGGCTTTGCTTTTCCCTGCATTACATACACAGCGTGTGTTAGTAGTGATTGTACATGGTCTATAAAGTCTGCAGGTGTCACTGTTGTTTAATGCTGTTTATGAAGCGGTTTAATTCATAAAACACAAAGGAAGAGAAGTAGGAGATAGACTGTATAGAAGAACAAATCATATTTGGTATAATGAATTCAGTGCTATGTGTCAAAACTATACAGTTACAAAAATATTTAGACTTGTGCATTAGAAACCTAGGAATACAAATATTGTGTATAGTAGATCATTAGAGTATTTGGAGAGGTACCAACAGAGTGTTAGTATGATAATATAAATAGTAGTAGTTTAAATAAAAGATCGTATTTCTGATCAGTGAACATAAACCAGAAACCAAATCTTCGTAGCATATCAATTGCATTTGTTGTGCTTGGACATGTATTTATTGTCCAGTTCATAGAGGTCTTCATACTATGCCCCTGGTGTGCAAATTTGGAGGATGAGACATTGAGCAATTATACATAAACCGCATTTATTTTTATTCTGTATTCTAACTTTTTGTATCCATCAGAAGATTTTATTGAGTCCTTATGGTTAATGGGACAGTTCCCTAGTGTAGTGTTAATGTGATCTAATATCATTAGATTATAGGAATATGTGATATGTTTGAAAGGGGATGCAGTTCATTTACCGGCGTCTGGAATCCCGACTCTGGAAGCTCGACTCTGTACTAAAGATAGTAGTCTTAATACTGACGCCTATCTTTAGACAGACTCCGAAATCCCAACGCCCGGCATCCCAAACGAAGGTAAGCGGGGACTGTTAGCTGTGCGGGGGAGGTTTAGTTTTAGGCATCCCTGGGGGGACTTAGGGTTAGGCATCCCCCATGGGGAGGGTTAGGTTTAGGGTGCGGGAAGGGGGGGTTAGGGTTAGGCACCACTGGGGGGGGGCTAGGGTTAGGCACCACTAAGGGTGGGTTGGGGGGGTTAGGGTACTTGCCAGCTCCAGTCGGGATCCTGACGGTTCGGGCTTCCAGCGTCGGTATTTAGTCCGCCAGCAATACATCCGGCGGCATTACATACCGATTCCGTTTGAAAATTGAAACGCTGGAAATAAGAAAGGATGACTAGAAATTTATGGGGATCTGTGGTGTGTAGTAAGTATATATTATTTTAGATAACACCATTATTTTCAGAACTTACTCTGCCAAATCATGAAAATAAAGTATTTGATTTTGTGTAGACTATTTCCGCAAGTTAGCCTGCAAGTTGCTAAGAAGGTTGGTCACATGTTACCTGCCTAATCATTTGAAAGCATTAAATGGTAAGTGTGAAGCAAATTGATCAACCTGTTCTATTTAGTGCCTTTGAATTTTTGCACAATTTTGAATTTCTAAAATGTATTAAAAGATGTAAATTATTATGATTTGGCAGAGCAGTTAATCGGTTGAAGATTATCAACAATAAATCATCAATATAATGGGCTAACTTATGCATAACTTTGCCAATTTTAATACCTGTGATGTCTTGAGTGTATTCTGTGGAAGATTCCATAATCACAACAAGAAGTTTAGGTGATGAGGAGCACCCTTGCCTGTTAAATTTTGTAAGGGGATATGATGTAACAATAGTATTCCCGCTAGGATCAGTTGCGGGCAAAGCGCTGATGACCAGGGGCAATATTGCGAGCGCCTGGCCGGTGAAGGGGGAGCAGCCCAGCCAATGTCATTGTTGGGGGGCATGACAAGCCGGCGACATAGTTAATAGGGGCGTGCCCAGCACCTACGCAGGTGCTGGGCTTCCCCAAAGCGGTTCCTTAATGTGAATAGATGCGCACGGCATCTGTTCACACGGCGGAAGAACGGCAGTGGCCAGGCTGTTTTAGCAGGGCACCACTAAAAGGAGCAGGGTGCATTTTGCCTTTTAAAAATTGGGAAGGGCCTATCACCCTGCTAAAACAGCCTAGCGTGAACACTATTCAGTTTGCTTTTATCAGTTGGGTTAGAGCATAATTACATTTTTGGAAAGAAAGTTATCGCTCATAGAATTGAATTTTCTTCAAGATAGTCTATCAAAGGTTCTTTTAGTGTTAATAATTTATGCATATTACATTAAGTATAAATTATAATTGATTTCAGTGGTTTTACCTTTTGCTTCTCTAAAAGAGGTGAAGCCAGTATGTCTAGGGTTAATCTTTTGGAGGAAAAAATAAATAAAATCTTAACTTTTCTGGTGTGGTCGCATCAGATGCGACCACACCAAGCTGCGCTTTCCCTGACATTGTCGCATCTTACAGGCGTACCAGTGCGTTTGAATGCCGTTACAGGGGCGTGCATAAATTCTCCATTGCGATGCCATATGCAGCTTGAGCTCCCACTTCATGCGACGATGTTAGCAATTCCTGAGTAAGGTCAGACCATGTGCAAGTGTGTGAGGCTGCGATAGTACACGATGTTACCGATGGTTTCACAGTCTTGCTAAGTATTGCGGATGTGTGTAAGGTAAAGGGGGCATCCTTATGTTATGCGTATGGCATTGCGATCGCAGACATTAGCATATGTTCGCAGTTGGACTGGGTGCGTAATCACTATTGCGATCCGTACTGAATCAGGCCCTCTTGGCACTAAGAATGCTGACAATCAAAACATTTATAATAAACTCTAACATTCAACATGGAGTTTAAATTAGTTTTAGTACATGTTTGACCAATGTGAATGTTGACGAAACAATCTCCCGTCCATGTCAACATTCTGACGGGCTTATTTTGTACCACACCCTTATCAAATGTAGATGGAAAAATCAACAGTCTTTGGATATTTTTATACAAATTTGATCTGATTGAAGTGTGTGTATTGTAATTGTGCATATAAAGTTCAACAATCATGCAACTATCCTACATTGTGCATGTATGTAAAAGAAAAATTGCTTCTTTATCAGATCAAAATTCTAGCATGTCTAAAGCAGCTGCTTGGGAGGTTTTTTTTTTTTTTTTTAATAATAATTTAATCTGTCCCTCATTTGTATATTGATGCGATTGTAGATACATTTAATAGGGATGTAGTTACTATCCTGGCATTCGGGGTGCCGACGCTCAGAATACTGAAGCTGAAATCCAGACAGAAGTCTGAATCCCGGCGTCAGAATCCTGACTGCCAGTATCCCAACGGTACGTTTTATGGTGAGGGTTAGGCACTAATGGGAGGGTTAGGATTTGGCTGCAGGAGAGAGCTTTTAGGGTTAGGCTGTGGGAAAGGTGGGTCAGGGGGAGAGTTAGGGTTAGACTACATACCTTCAGGCGTCGGGATGCCGCTATGTTTATTTTGTACGCCGGCATCCTGTACCCAACCCATTTAAATGTTTATTTATAAATCAGTTTGTTCCGATTTCACCACAAGATGAAACCAGTAGTTGCACATGGGTTAAAGAGAAACAGTGTGGAACATGTAAATAAAGCTGTTTGAATTTGTTTTCTACTAGGCAATATAAATGTATAGCAAGCAGCAGTCATGTGTCATCCTATGTTCTCTCTAAAGTCTGTTTGTAGCATGGGAAACAGAATTAAGCTGGGTGCACATTTAACGATGTGTACCCAGCTGACCTATCATGCAAGGGGGGTCCCAGCAATACACACTTGTCGTTGTCGGGAGCGACGGCGCGGGAGCCGGGACCATGCTGCATTCTGCCTCGTGGCCCCTGCTGAAAATGTCGACCGGGCGATGTCGCTGACAATGTGCGGGAGCGTGCCTCGTCAGTGGCATTGCGTGTACACACTGGACGATGTGCCCCATATATCGTCCGATCCGCCAGATCGGATGACATATCGTCTAGTGTGTACCCAGCATAAAGCTCAGATGACAAGATAATTCTTCTCCATATACGGAGTACAAAGCATAGAGATGCTTAAAGGAAAAATCCTGCCTGTATTACCTTCCCCTGGCAATTTTATATATATATATATATTTTTTTATTTTTTTTTACTTTCCCTTTGGTGATAATCTTCCACAACAAGTCTCTGAAGTGTTTTGTTGCATTTTCCTTAGAGAACACAATTCCCTCTAGAATGGTAGCTGGCCTATTATTTAAAAACCTGGTATTACAGAATGATGTTTACTTCTAATTATGAGGCTGGAAGGTTTGTTAACTGTAGAACACCAGGTAGAAATGGTTTGTTATACATTTTACACTCAGATCAAAATTACTGGATGTGGTTATTTATTTTACATTCTAGAGATCAGAGGGTATAGGAAGGGGGCACCAGAGGTTTGGCTGTGATCCTATTAGAGCCTGCAGGGCTGGATGCTATAGGAATTGAAAACCTAAATGACACTCACCAAGAGAGTGCTGATTGTGTAGTATTTTTAAACAATTCTCATAATCGATAATAAAATATATATTCTGCATACATAAGCAAAACTTAAGTAATTGCTTATCTGAAGTATCCTTAATGTTGCCTGCCTTGTCATGGGAGATTTTCCTCCTCTTGGAACCAATCTGATTTCTCCTGACATTACACCAATGCTACCTCGTGTAGTAAATTGATGTTTAATAAGGATAAAACGATGGATTAAAAAATCCTTCAGCCTCATCCAAATCTGAGTGCAAGCTCCTGACAGGTGCTGGGAAGTCTCAATGTACAGTGCATCAATTAGAGCTCAATCATCACCCAACATATTTAACTTGCAACAGCTTCATACTGTCCTCATACACCTAGCCTCAATATGCCATGCGGCGCAAGATGCCTGGCGCAAGTGAATCCCGTGCAAGACTGCTTGGGCCGATCCTCGTTTTCTACTGCTTCGTTGCAAGCATATGCAAAAAAAGACTGCACTGATTACTTTGATATGCGACACTTGTATATTTGTGTGCGACTGTATCTGTGTACAAAGCACAACAGTCTTTGGCGTGGAATAAAGCCTCAGCTGCTGCATCATACAGATTCAGACTCGGTCGCACACAGATATACAAGTTTTGCATATCAAATTAATCAGTGCAGTCTCATGAAGCAGTTTGTCACATAAGGATATATATATACACACACAGTCAGGTGCATAAATATTGAGACATTGTCAGAATTTTCATATTTCTATTCACCACCACAATGACTTTGAAATGAAACAAGCAAGATGTGCTTTAACTGCAGACTTTCAGAATTATATTTTGGGTAATTACATCCAAATCAGGTGAACGGTGTAGGAATTACAACGATTTCTATGTGTGCCTCCCACTTTTTAAGGGGCCTAAAGTAATGGGACAAACTAAACAATCCTAAATCTAACTTTCACTTTTTAATACTTTGTTGCAAATCCTTTGCAGGCAATTACAGCCTGAAGTCTGGAACGCATAGACATCACCAGATGCTGGGTTCATCCCTGGTGATGCTCTGCCAGGCCTCTACTGCAAATGTCTTCAGTTCCTGCTTGTTCTTGGGGCATTTTCCCTTCAGTTTTGTCTTCATCAAGTGAAATGCATGCTCAATCGGATTCAGGTTAGGGGATTGACTTGGCCATTGCATAACATTCCACTTTTTAGCCTTAAACTCTTTGGTTGCTTTTGCAGTATGCTTCGGGTCATTGTCCATCTGCACTGTGAAGCGCCGTCCAATGAGTTCTGAAGCATTTGACTGAATATGAGCATATAATATTGCCCGAAACACTTCAGAATTCATTCTGCTGCTTTTGTCAGCAGTCACATCATCAATAAATACAAGGGAACCAGTTCCATTGGGAGCCATACATGCCCACGCCATGACACTACCACCACCATGCTTCACTGATGAGGTGGTATGTTTTGGATCATGAGCAGTTCCTTTCCTTCTCCATACTCTTCTCTTCCCATCACTCTGGTACAAGTTGATCTTTGTCTCATCTGTCCATAGGATGTTGTTCCAGAACTGTAATGGCTTTTTTAGATGCTGTTTGGCAAACTCTAATCTGGTCTTCCTGCTTTTGAGGATCACCAATGGTTTACATCTTGTGGTGAACCCTCTATAGTCACTCTTGTGAAGTCTTCTCTTGATTGTTGACTTTGACACATATACACCTACCTCCTGGAGAGTGTTCTTGATTTGGTCAACTGTTGTGAAGGGGTTTTTCTTCACCTTGGAAATAATTCTTCTGTCATCCACCACGGTTTTCTGTGGTCTTCCGGGTCTTTTGCTGTTGCTGAGCTCTCCGGTGCATTCTTTCTTTTTAAAAATGTACCAAACAGCTGATTTGGCCATACCTAATGTTTTTGCTATCTCTCTGATGGGTTTGTTTTGATTTTTCAGCCTAATGATGGCTTGCTTCACTGATAGTGACAGCTCTTTAGATCTCATATTGAGAATCAACAGCAACTGATTCCAAATGCAAATGTCACACCTAGAATCAACTCCAGACCTTTTACCTGCTTAATTGATAATGAAATAACGAGGGAATAGCCCACACCTGTCCATGAAATGGCTTTTGAGTTGACAGTGCCATTACTTTTGGCCCCTTAAAAAGTGGGAGGCACATATAGAAACCATTGTAATTCTTACACCGTTCACCTGATTTGGATGTAATTACCCTCAAATTAAATCTGAAAGTCTGCAGTTAAAGCACATCTTGTTTGTTTCATTTCAAAGCCATTGTGGTGGTGAATAGAGGCCAAAATATGAAAATTCTGTCAATGTCCCAATATTTATGCACCTGACTGTATATCTATTTCTCCTTCATCCACCAGGGGACTGGAGCTTCATGACAGTGGGGGTATAGACAGTGATTGAGTAGAGCCTGGCACTTTAAGAATCTAAAAGAGTGACTGGCTCCTCCCCCTGTATGCCCCATCTGCCCCAGTTTTTAGAATGTGCCCGAGAGAGTCTGTGCACATGGGGCTGTCTCCAGCTATTCCTTTATTAATTATAGTCAATAATTGAGGACAGGCAGACTGTTGGCTGTGACAGTCTGCCTGCATCGTGGGAGCTGTCAGGGAGGGTACCGCCACGGCTACTGCAGCCTGTGTCCGGTCACCCTATGGAGGGGGTCCCTATATAAGAGTCCACAGACTTGGCGTCGTCCACCACAGTTAAAACCGGTTAGTTTCTGGGTTCCCCGCTTCCCCCTCCCTGCCCAGAACTCTGGCCGCAACAGTGAGTATGCACACCTCTCCTGACAAGCAGGAGAGGTATTTTATAGCTCAGCTAATGACAGGCAGTCTTGCTGCACTGTCACTCACAGAACCCTTAGTACACCCGCTTATCAGCGTGGCTGTTGATATGCCACGCGGGTGCTTAAAGAGAGAAGCACCGGCACTGGCTTCTTGGGGGGAACATGTGTAACAGTGCGACTGGCTGACTGCAGCGCTCTCTCTGCCGCGCCGGTGCATACATCAGAGAAGCATCGGCGACTGCTTCCTTAAAGATCCTCTGTTGCAGCCAACGCGCGGCTGTCTCACTGCTGAGCTGGTGCTTACAACAGGGAAGCACCGGCGCCAGCCTGCTCGGCAATGTTTGTCTTGCAGCTTGGCTATCTCACTGCCGCGCCGGTGCTTACATCAAAGAAGCACCAGCGCTGGCTTCCTCGGGGAGCACCTGTTCATGTACGCTCTCGTTTTAAGAGCTGTAAATAACTGAGGACTGCAAGGGGCGGAGCTTCCTAGCGGTGGCCATAATCTGAGTTATGCCCCGCCTCCTCCTCCTCCACCACTATTTTGGTGGTTTTAGCACGCTCTGCTCAACGGAGTGGGGCCATTTATGCTAAGTGCAGTCCAGACAGTGTGTTCCACACTCCATATTCCTGTGGAGAAAGAATGACTGACAGCTCCAGTCTGCAAGGGGTCTGTGAGTCATACAGTGGGGTAGCATTTATTGCTACCCTACCTATTTTATATTGGATAGCATTATTATGGTAAGTGCAAAAAGAAATTTACCCATGCTCACTCTGAAGGGTCTTCCCTGTGCAATGCGTGTGAAGCAGAGAGTTCTAACAGTGCAGACTGTCACACCCTCCTTAATAAATAGTTTGGCAGAAGTCATGGTGCATCTTTCTTCGGAGTTAGCCACTTCCCGTAGGGAACGGGAGGCTGCAAGAGATCAACCTAGCACCTCTCACCCTTCTTCTCTAGTGACAGAACCAGCGTGGGCTCAGGATCTAGCCCGCTCTGTGAGTAGCCTTGCCCAGGTTGTGGGTTCTGCGTCTAAAGCTCCTGAGGCCGCGGTAAATCGGCTGTCTAAGTAGAGGGCACTTCCGGCGGCTCTCCAGTCAGATGAGGCTTTGCAGCAGATCACTTGTCTCAGGTGGAGGAAGGGGCGATGCTGACGATTCCGATGTAGAGGCTTCAGGAACCTGAAGCAATGTATTGATGTACTCATCATGACAGTGAGTGAAGTACTTAATGTTTCTGACCCTGAAGCTCCAGAATTGTTAGAAGACTTCTGTTTCTTAGCAAACAAGGAGTCATCTGTCACCTTCCCTGTTTCTCTCAAGTTAGTCGAACAGATGACGGCAGCCTGGCAGAATCCAGACCGTAAATTCCAGATTCCTAGGCGTTTTATCTCCCTTTATCCATTTCCAGCAGAAAATAGAAATCAATGGGAGACTCCGTCACCTGTGGATTCTTCGGTTTCTCGTTTGTGGAAGAAAAACACGTCACCCGTTCCAGGAGCTACTACGTTGAAGGAAAGCTCAGAGCGAAAATTAGAAACGACGCTGAAATCCATTTATACTGCTGCATGCGCACTTTTCCGACCTGCCTTGGTCGGCTTTTGGGTCAACAAGGCTGTGGAGAAGTGGGCTACACAATTGACAGAGGGTCTAAAGTCAAACACTCCGCGGACAGCTCTGATTACCTTGGCAGACAATATTCAGGAATCTGCAGTATACTTGGGAGACTCCTCCAGCGATATCGGCCAGGTAGGCGCTAGGATCTCTACTTTGGCGGTCGCTACTCGACGAGCACTTTGGCTTCGTGCCTGACAAGCGGATGTGGAGTCTAAAAGAGCGGTTGAAGCTCTTCCTTTAACAGGTGATATTTTATTTGGTCCAGAGTTGGACACGTGGATCTCGCTGGCCACCTGGGATAAGAGTACTTTTCTACCTTCACCAGCACCGCCTCCACGTCGCTCGTTTAAAGGACCATCTTTTCGCTCCAGCGAGATTTCAGGGTCGACCTCGAAGTTCGTCTTCAGCAGGTCGAGGAGGTCGCGCTAGCGGATGTCAGGCGGCCAGTGCCCGCCGTTCCAATCCCAAGCCAGCATACAAGCCTGTGGCATGGCGGGCTCCCATTTCACCTTTGGGATCCCAAGGTGGGTGCTCGTCTCCAGTGCTTCTCGGAGGCTTGAAGGTAGACTTGTCCCGACATTTGGGTTCAGAATCTGGTATCTCAGGGATACAAGATCGAGTTCGCCTTCACTCCAGTGCGATTTTTCACAATAGGGTTTCCTGTCGATCCTTTGAAACAACTAATTTTGCATCAGGCGATCGACAAACTTCTGCTGGCCGAAGTTCTGGTTCCGGTTCCCACTGCACAAAGAAAATGGGTTTTACGCAAAACTTTTTGTGGTGCCGAATGGGTCAGTCAGACCCATTCTAAATCTGAAATCCATGAACCAGTATCTATCCTTTAACAGGTTCAAGATGGAATCTCTTCATTCTGTGATTTCGGGACTAGAAGCCGGAGAGTTTTTGGTGTCATTAAACATCAAAGATGCCTATGTGCTCTTCGGTACATACTTTTGTACGTTTCTACAGATTTTACACTTTTGCGGCTTCTGCTTCAAGTTTTGGTTGCAGTGTCTTGCAGTTTGTTCAGCACTCTCCACCCCAGGAGGGTGGCTTTGGGACATCCCCACTGTTGTGAAGCTCCAGTGTTCCCTAGTGGATGAAAGAGAAACTGGATTTTGGTACTTACAGGGGACACTGGATGCCCAGTGCTTCTTACCTGCTTACCAGTTCCTTAGTCTGCTTCAGTTCTGTTGCAGTTTGGTCTGTTCTGGTTGTTTGACTGTTATATTCCTGCAGCCTGTTGTGTTCCTGCAGTGAGTTGGTATGTTGAACTGAGTGGTGTTCTTCCTGTTCTTCTTCTCTGTCATTCTGTCTGTTCTCTGTCTCCTATCAGGCTCAGTTCTTAAAACTGGGGCTGATGGGGCATAGAGGGGGAGGAGCCAGTCACTCTTTTTTAGATTCTTAAAGTGCCAGGCTCTACTCAACCCACCGTCTATACCCCACCTTAATGAAGCTCCAGTTTCCCCTGTGAAATGGATTGAATGGTAAGTACCAAAACCCTGTTTTATTTATTTTAAAAAAAATAATATATATATATATATATATATATATATATATATATATATAACAAAGTATCCGGCACTCCGTTGGCCGCTGTAGCCAATAATACCTTGCTTGGGTGCCTTCCCGGGTGTAACACACCCCTACTATAGAAACCAGGAATAAGGTTGCACTCCAAGTCTTGGAGTGCCACCTTATTCCTGATATATATATATATACATACATACATACATACATACATATATATAATGTGTGTGTGTGTGTATATATACACACACTGAAAGATAGGGTGGCACTCACATAAAATTCAAACAGTCCCGGGTGTCCTCCGCAGCACAATATTCCATAAAGGCTTACTTATACATACAGATAGGCGGCACTCCAGTCTAACAGGATACACAGGCACAGGCTGAAGGTTCGCCAATCTGTATGTATATAATATATATATATATCACTCCACCAATGAAGAAAAACATCACAAGTGTTAATAGTGTTAGCAAATAAACGTGTATACAGTATACACGTGTGTATGTATGTATATATATATATATATATATATATATATATATAATAATATTTTATAACATGTATTTTCGCTTAAGTAGATTACAAACTAACGTTTTTCATAGTGACTTACATACACAATTAAAACTGGCCTGGATAATATGGCACTGGACGGTTTGACCAGAGGAACTGTTGATTCTCCAGTATGTATGTGTGTACCTGTTGTGGTGCCTCTACTGTTATATACATTTTAACATGCATTTTTGTTTTCCCAGTCATTCAAAGTCTTAGGTGAGAATGCAGATTCAATGTATTGTGGTGGTTAAACTGATTGGCACATTTTTAAATATTGCTGCACTTAAGTGTTTATTTAGATAGATCATCTGGGTTTTTTTAGGCTCTTACAATTTACTTTATTGTTCTTTATTTTTCCAGACCCTGTATTCTGCTTATGGATTCTCTGAGAGGTCCTTCTCGTTCCGCTGTGGTAAAGACATTAAGAGAGTAAGCCTAATGCAGTTGTTTTAGTTAACACACCTTAATGCTTTTGTTAGGTGTCATCATCATTTTTGTTGTGTATATACCATTTATTTTCATTTGTTGTTCAGATACCTGGAGGTAGAATGGGAAGCTAAGAAAGGAAGCAAAAGAAAATTTTCCAAAGAGTTTATGAAAGGTTCCAACCCCAGAGTGCCTCAGCAAAACAACTTCAGCGACTGTGGAGTGTTTATCCTGCAGTATGTGGAGAGTTTTTTTGAGGTGAGTTTATTGACTGAGTGCAGTATTTCTATTTAACATTTATTGGTTGGCACTGTAATATTTGCACCAATGTGTTTCTCTTATGTATATACAGCAAACAAAATGTATTTTTTATTTATCACAAGTGCAATTATTTTGTGTAAGTGGAGTATTTTTATGTATGCGTTTTCTTTTTAAATATTTGTTTTGTTTTGTCTGCCCCCTCAGCTAGTAGTATGGCAATGCTGCAGAATTTTATTTCAGGTCGTGTATCTGCAAAGAAAAGAAATACACTATGCACTATTTCCCAATTTCATGTCTGTGTGCGCTCTGGAGCTGGCTGCTCCTGGGAACAATGACATTTCACAATGATACGTATTTGCCAAAAATATAAAACACTATAACAGTTACTAAAAAATGAAAGGAAAAAATAAATCCCAAATTAGTCTTTATTTTTGAGAATACTCACTAATCTTTAAAAAATTTTATCCCCTTACAGCTATTACATATAGTTTTCATAACATTAATCCTTTTTAAATATTTACTATATAAAAGCTGGGAATGACATGAGCTTTACTAGTGTGTACCCGTAATAAGTATCTCTTTGCCGAAGTATACCTGATGCACTGTTTCGCCATCTTTTAGCACTAGTTTGTCCTTAAACTGCAGAAGTTTATTAATCACATCATAAAAAAATTAGAACAGAAAATATAATTAACCTCACAAAACATTAATTTGGAAATAGTATAGTTTCTATACAAAAAAGATAATGACATTTCAAGGAAAATCAAAGGTGAACTTGCATGTAATAAACACTATACAGATGATGGATAGAAACAAACATTCTGGAATGCAATTGATTTGATAAGTGTTCAGTAGTGTAAGCACTTTAAGTTACATCTACTTTGCCCTGAAACCTATAAGGTCATTGTGCGACTTATGATACATCGGGAATTGCCAGTATATATTGTGTTTATTTCCAATGTTATACAGTTTTTATTGATTTATCATTTGTTTTAGGTAGCTTCTTTTGATGCTATTTTAATGTGTCTTAAAGCTATGCACATTATATACTACTGATATTTGTATTACTGTCCTTGATGTGCTAGCAGTCCATTTGAATCTACATCTGTTTCAAATGTTAAATCTCTTCCATTTATGAATACATAATTGTAAGATGTAAAAGAACAAACATTTTGATTGATCTGCCACAACCCTGAATTGGCCATTGAATCACTGTACCTGGCCCTAGTTCTTAGAAAAATGTTAATGTATGTTTGAAGGGGAATATACAAAGCAAATTTCTGTCTGCAAAACGTAAAAAAAATAAAAATAAATGGAATAATCCCAGTACTGGATGTTTTATTGCCATTGTATGTAATGCTTGTGAATGATATTGATTTACTTTTAAAAATTGGATGTGGCCTAAATGACAACCAGATGTCATCAGTTATCTATCTATATTTATATTACGCTTCACTGTGTTCCAGAATACCATTCAGAGTTTTGATCTGCCCATGAATTTGACTGATTGGTTTCCCCAACAAAGAATGAAGACTAAGCGTGAGGAAATCCGGAATCTTATCCTTACGCTGCAGGGACGTCAAAACAAAGACAAGATAGGGCACATGGAACTTACTACAGCACAGCCACCTCCACAGGAGGGCACAGAGCCGTTTGTCAGCGACTTTGAAACTTTCTGAACAATATATCTGTGGCATGCTTCACTGCCATCACTTAAGCAAAGTGGAAGACTTTTAAAATTCGTTATACTTATATGTTTGAGCATTAAATGGATCAGTCACTCTGCCTATTTATGAATATGAGTGCTAGTGTATAGGTCACCAGAAGGACCGGTCCCCAAACAGATAAGGTGTATGAAGATTTGAGAAGTAAGATTTGTACATACGGTAATGCGACCATTTCTTTTCAGTATTTATAAATCTTTTTCCCCCTTCCTTCCTGTCCTTTTAGAAGTGTTTATGTAATTCTCCTAAAAGTACATAAAGACATTCAAAGTACACTTCAAATAAAAAGAAAATATTTATAGGCTTACATTTAATGTGTATTCTTATTCACTACAAATTACTTTTCTGTTCAGTCATTCCATCTAGTTTTTGACAGTCTGATTTTTATCTGATCTTTAAGCTAATAATTTGAAGGTTGTGTCTTTTTTTTTTTTTTTT
The DNA here is from genome assembly GCA_031769625.1 of Taudactylus pleione. NCBI lineage: Eukaryota > Metazoa > Chordata > Amphibia > Anura > Myobatrachidae > Taudactylus > Taudactylus pleione. The sequence continues at coordinate 8,595,667 of JAUIMM010000014.1, forward strand.
TTTTTTCCCTCTTTTGTTTAGTTTCTCTCTCATGTGCACCGGTACTCAGCTGTTATATAAAACATTTTTGATTAATTAGATTTTGGTTTCCTTTTAGCAACAGGACAACAAAAATCTACATTAAATGATTCTGCACTGACGGATAGAATTATTCGCACAAGTCCTTAACATGAATAAAGAATGTGCATATTTTGTTTTCACTTAGCAGCAATTGACTTGCAATAACAATATAGCTCAATGATGTCTCTTGAGTATTCATTTAGCCCACAAAATGTTTGTCTCTATTGTGTAAACGACTGGGGTACACTTTTAAAGAATTGTTGTACTTTGTTTTACCACAAACGAAGAACAATATAGAATTGACAAATGCAGATTATTCATAAGCGCATCTAGATTTCTACAGCTAGGACCAAAGTAGGCTAGTGACATTGATATGCTGCATTGCTGAGAACATATATAACATCTGTTAATTTCTAACTGAGGGTCAGTGATAGTAGTTTTGCTGTTTACATGGTTCATACATTTGGAGAGAATAGTGGAAAAACAGTTCTAACCTTTTAACCATGCCTTTCATATAGTTCTTCTGTAATATTTAAATGAATATTAGGGAAAGAAGTGTGGGTTAACTTGTAGACATATTAGTTAAATATCAGAACTGTTTAGACTGAAATATCAGAATGACTGTAGACATTTACCAACATAAGAGGCTCCAATTATACAATAACCCTGGCTTATCACTCAAATCGTTACTAGAAGTCAAGAGGAAAAGATACATTATTATAATGTTTGCTGGAATTCGACTAAAACATAAACAAGTGTTTATAAAGCCTCTGTATTTTTCTGATCTGCTTTTGTATCTGCCCATGATGCATAATAGAATATTTCTCTCAGTGCCTTATATGTGCTCTGTCATCTTACAAGCCGTAGACTAGCATAGTCCTGTTGTCATCCAAGAAGGAAATGCCATAAGTGCTGAAAATTAAGCAATTTTCTCCTGTTTTGTACTGTAGTTTGGACTGGTAATATATGCTAATTATATGAAGTACTGTGTACATTTTATTTCCCTTTTCTTTTTTTTTTTTTTTTTACACACACCGTGCAATGCTCCTTCTAAACCACACCAGGTTTTATGTACTGTTCATGTCTATTGCTTATTTAATTTGATTCTAGTTAAATGTCATGCTGGGTACACACTTGGCCTACATACCGATTTGGTGTGTATACAGGTATGTATACACACTTACCGACCAATATGTCTGGCCTTGAGAACCGGTAGTGAAATCATTGTCGATGGATCTTGTGGCCATCATATGGTTCAGTCGGTCGGGCAATCGTCCGCGCACACAGGCAGATGTGCACAATATATCTGAAAGATCTATATCATCTGCTGTGCTGCACAGTCGACACAATATATCGGGTGTGTACACCGGTCGATGGCCGGTACAATATATGGTTCGTCTGCTGTACGAACGATATATATCGCCTAGTGTGTACCAAGCATTTAATCAAGCCTCTTTAGGTGCTTCTGCTGTTGCCGAACTAGCAACTACATCTATCATATGGCAATAGCCACTGTACGTATATGTTGCACCTATTTGCTCCAGAAATAATTTCTGTGTTGGAAGTGTCTTTATTAACATGGTAATACATTATGTACATCCCCTCTTATGTTTTAAAGGTTTTGTATGCTGGAGCTATTCCTGATGAGCAATAATATTGGTGGTCATTATTCCACATCTCCATATTTTCTTTTGGCCGAACAAACACATTTAGTAAATCTATACAGAATGTTTGAGTGCATAGTTTGAAATAGTGTTTCTTTTGTTATTAGTTATGTAATAGGCTACTTCTTTAAATAACATATTTATTATTTTTGAAATAAAATGAATATTAAAAAATGTTTATGTACCTAGAAAATTCCTCAGTAGTATTTGCTATGTACCGGTTATATTGGCAACATTTTCATAATTAGAAAATGAGAAAATCGTAAAAACTCCTACTGGCTAAAACAAAAATATTAATAAATGTTATCTAACAGCAAAATGTTCTATAAAACTTTATGGTATGTTGAGGAGTTCCTAGCCTCTACAGTAGACTATATAAACTCATTATAGACTCCTTAAATTGGATAATTACACAGTGAATCATTTTTTGTTTCCTTAACTTTTTATTTAAGTTTCTGTCCGGTCAACAGATGAGATTAGTGTAGTAGTTTGTCTGGGAAGTTACTGAAATATCGCGTTATTCTTGCAGTGGAGTAAAATGCAGTAGTTTTAGAGGAGTGTTTTCTAAGTCATTCTAAGAGGTACATTCTAATGAATTGGCATAGGACAAAAACATAGTGTAACAATGGATTTTCCTTTCTTAACCCACTGTATTTTGCTTTCTTGGATAAGCAGTACTGTAGAAATGCTAATGTTTGTGGTAATAAACAAGTGCAAATGGTTGAAGGTGCTGGGAAGTTAGTTGTGCAAGTAAACAGTTAAAATGTGTCAGTGTGAAAGTGAACAGTTATCAATATATTGGGTCTTTAGGGTGATAAATTATGCTCATGTTTCAGTGTCATGGAAATTTGATTAAAAGGCCACATATTCTCTATCATCCTACTGTGGCACACTGGATCCTAGGGCTATAGAATGACATGCTTTGAAAATTGGAGAGAGAGAAAGTGGAGAAGTTACCAAAAGCAACTTCTCCACTTTTTGTCTCCAAGGCTTGAAACATCTCCCCCTTAGTCTCCAATAGGACATTATCCATATCCCTATAATGCTTGTTGCTGTACTTTTTTATGAATGACAGCAATATTTTTATTTTATTCATACTTTTAATACAGTGGCAGGAACATAGTAGACCCATAGTTACCTCCACTACCGCCACACGCATCACAAGGGGTGCCCTCAGAGAGTCCCATTTACCATGCAGCTGCTTGCGAGGTGGACCATAATGCCTGTTGGAGTCACCAATGATCTTGCAGAACCAGCCCAGGCTAAATCCTTAGCACAGTCTTTCTGAGCTCACACAGCTCTGGCTTAAAGGCTTGGGCCGTGGATGCAGAGTTCGTGATGATTGTTCTGAGCTCCTCGTGGTGCAAAATGTCCATACTGTCAGATAAAAGTCTGCATGGCACAGCATCACACCCGGGCGTTATAGATCAGGATACATTCTTAATCTCCTCAGAGCTCTCACTGGATGTTTGTTTGGGGGTTTTTTTCACCACTTTTTTTTCTGTAAATCGGGAAAAGTACCACAACATGCACCTAGCTTCTCACACATTACTGTCAGTAGGATTATAAACCCTTTGAATATAAACCCATTCTTGAATTATATAGGCAAACCTGAATTGGTATAAAACCCAAATGTAACCTTAGGCCCATTTTGAACCTGAAGACACTGAACACTTTTGTTTGTGTAGACAGATTGAACATGGTAACACTGAGATCCATAATCAGTGGCATGGAAATTGATGAGTACATTGCAGTATGGATATCAGGTATGCTTACTTGCATGTTCTATTTGGGAAAGGTACCAGTGCATCCTCAGGTTTTTATCTCTGTTCTATCATTTCCAGTTTTGGGCTTTGTACTTTCATCTGGCAAAATCCCTGTGATTACTCACAAAGTTAATAGTGGTCATGGTTTTCTTTAGTTCCAGAGTGGTGACCATTATCCTCTATCTGGACAATCTTTTCATCAAAACTGTGTTTTTAAATTTGCTTTAGGGGCACTGCCAAGAGATGACTCGAACACTTGAGTCCCATGGTTGGATTAACAAATACTATAAATACGATCTGGTCCATACTTGGGTCTTTCTGGGTCTGATGTTTGACACTTGACAGAAGTAGGTGTTTCTTCCAGAGAAAAAGAGCCAACAACAAGTACTGTGTTTATTGGCTCTCAGACTGACGTCAGTGTATTTTTGCATGAGAGTCCTGGTAAAGAAGATGTTGACCTACAAATCTATAATTTGCACAGTTCCATTCACATACCACTCAGATTGGAACAAATTGTGCCATCATTTGCCCAGACAACAGACTGGTCTATCTCCAAGTTTGTTTCTTTGATGTCTGAGAGAAAAAATATTCAGTTGATGTCATTCACTGTAGGTTCCAGGGTCTGTGGCACCCAGGAGGAGAAAAGGTTTCAGTTAAATGTTCTAGAGTTAAGGATACTGAAAACATTAATTCAGGGTCACCTTCTGTTGTAAAGCAACCTATACAAATTTAGGCAGTGTAACATCGGTGCACAAAGCTCCTTGCAATGAATGTTGACATGAGAAAAAGTTAGATGATCTTTGCAGGCAAGAAAACTCAGCAGCTGATAAACTCATCACATATTTCCTATACTCCAGAGAGTGGTTCTTTCACTTGAACATTTCAAACATAATTAGGAAAGATGGCATCAGCCACGTGTTGACATTCTAGGTTAAATTACAATGTGGAAAACTAGGAATCCAAATTCATTCCTTGTACATGCCATACGGCAGCTTTGAGTTTTCCACTGATGGCAACACTTTCACAGCCTCGTAGTTCAAACAGGAATGGTCTGGATGCTGTCAGTAGCATCAGATTGCCAAAAGTGGTAATCCTACATGGACATTCACAGAATGTCAGTAGGTCTGTCGTGGTGTTTGCTTCAAAGACAGGACCTGTTAATGTCGGAGACATTTTAGCATCAGGGTTTAAAGAAATTGGCTTTAGGGTCGTTCCATGCCAAATCATCACAAAAAAAGTAACTTTTCAACCCGACCATCTCAGATTTTTGTGAAATTTGGTAGTATGATAGACAGCATAAAGTAACTTTCATCTGTAAAATGTTATCCCTCAGTGATGCACTGTTTTCATGCTACAGGGTTGCAAACATGACAAAAAAAAAAAATGTACATTTTATGCTTGAAAGGTCAACTAAAACAAATCATAACTTTGCTTCTGCTTGTGGTAGAACTTTCATGTTGGTCTCGTTTTGAAGTTAAGGGACAAGAGTTTTCATAAAAAATAGTTTTATATATGTGACCTTTAATATATTAAAAGAGTGTATGTTTGTTTTTTGTACATAAAGTAGGTTTTAGACTTAAATGCAATCTCTGTTTTGGTAAAAGTAATTTTGGGAAGCCTTTGGGAACCGGAGTAAAAAAATTAAAATATATATTAAGCACGGCAGTTGAACCCTTTTTGCACTAACCATGCAACTGGCAAGTTCACACTTGTCTTGTAGTGTGTCTCTCTGTGTTCTAGGGATGACCATTGGTGGTATTCTATTGAGGGTAACCATCGATGGTTTGCACCACTTGATGGCCACTGCTGACGGGTGTCTGGTAATTAAAAAAAATAGGGCGGGGCTTAGCGGACAGCCAAGTTGTGTCATGAGCAGGAAAGGACTGCTTTATTTGATATCACAGAATCGCATCCATTTGTGAATATCGACACTAAGACAAATATAATATTTGACAGCAGTGTTCAGCAGTTTTAATCACTTTATTTCATTTCTACAAACGCTATGGGCCAAATGTAATAGGGTGAGAGTTTAGAAAAGTGAGAGTTTCTGACACTTTTTAAACTTTGCCAATGTAATAGAGTCCAAAAACAAAGTAAGAGTGAACTTGCATGTTTTTTCAGACTTAAAAAAATTCCCACGATTTAAAATCTCATTCAGATGTTTTCCCATTTTGAAGATAAAACTCAACCAATGTGAGAGTTTACTGCTAAACTCACATTTTCTAATCTCTCACCCTATTACATTTGGCCCTATATTTCTATTTTTTATCTTATGTTTCGCTCGCTTTCAATCCATGTATTTATTTTGATATTTATACATGAAATGTTATTGTTTGCCAGTATAATTTTTAAAGCATACCTAATAAACTTAGATTTTATGCATAAAAAAATTAATTATTTTGGAGATAGAATGCACCAATGTAATTGATTTTATTTTCCTTGTGAATATATGTATCTAATCAGTTGGTAGCACCACCGCATTTTCTGATTGGGCAGCACAGATGGTGTAATGGTAGCATTACTGCCTCACAGCACTGAGGTCGTGGAGTTTGTATATTCTCCCTGTGCTTGCGAGGGGGTTTCCTCCGGGTACTCCGGTTTCCTCCCACACTCCAAAAATATACTGGTAGGTTAATTGGCTCCCAACAAAAATTAACCCTAGTGTGTATGTGTGAGAGCATGTGGTAGGGAACATAGGCCCTCATTCAGAGCCGGACGCTCTGAGCAGAGCGCTCGCTCTGAATGAGGGCCGTCCTCCATAAAAATGGAGCGTCCTCCTGGACGCTCGTATAGCTGTGGGTCACCACCCACAGCCTATACGAGCGTGCAGGTTGATGGTCGCGATGGTCTTGACCATCGCGACCATCGCCACTGCGAGCCGGAGCCTGCGGTTGAGTTTCTCAACCGCAAGGCCCGGAGTGATTTTGGCTCTATCAGAGCCAAAATCACTCCCACTGACATCACTAGTGTCAGTGGGCCGGCTTCTGGCGGTAGGAGTTCCCTTGGGAATGCCCCCGTCTGGGAGGCACGCCCCCGGCACGCCCACCAAAGGGGGCGTGCTGTCAATCAACATCGACAGCACGCCCCTTTTGATCAGACACAACGAGCGAAGGAAAGTCCTTCGCTCGTCGCGTCTGGCGCATGCGCACGACGGAGCTCCCTCCGTCGTGCGCATGCTCAGTGCACACCATCGACCCACTTGCGAGCGGACAACCGCTCGCGAGTGGGTCTGAATCAGGCCCTTAGATTGTAAGCTCCACTGGGGAAGGGACTGATGTGAATGGCCAAATAGTCTCTGTAAAGCGCTGCGGAATATGTGTGCGCTATATAAATAACTGATAATAATAATAATTTATATTTAGAGCATTAATTACTCTTTACTTTTGGGTGAAAATCTCCTATTTGTTAACATTATATCATAATACTATCTAGTGTGGGAATATCTTCTTTTGTTTGTGTGTTCCATTGGAGGATAGTGTCAGCTGACAGCAACCAATGCTACCATTTGGTAAAGGGCAATCAGGCAATGTAGACTGTCATGGCTGCACCCATGACGGTAACCGCAGGAACCAAATCACGGAGCGAGCACATGGATGTCCTAGCAGACCCCAGGTATAATCCTCAGCGCGTCACTCGCCGCCTCACCTGGCGTCTGACCACTCAAGAGGTCAGGGGAAGCTGAGCTGAGTAATGGACGATCATAGGCTGCAAACTGACACTGTCAAGGCCTTGGCCCTCCAGGAGGCCATTCAATCCCTGCTGCGTTCAGGGGTGATAATCCTGGTTCCTTTAACTCATCAAGGAACATTTTTTTATTCCAATCTGTCTTTGATTCAGAAACCCAACTGGTCTCATCGGCCTATTCTAAATCTGAAATCCCTCAACAGACTTATCTGAGTGCCCAGGTTTCATATGGAGACTCTTAAGGTCAATTGTCTTGGCATTGAAGCCTGGGGATTTTCTGGCTTCTCTGGACATTCAGGATGCATACCTGTATGTGCCTATTACTCTAGCCCAACTGTTCCTACTGACCATTGCCTGTCTACAGACACACGGCTAGCTCATCAATTGGAAAAAGTCCTCCCTTGACACAGCGGATGGTACATCTGGGTGCACTTCTGGATTCTTAGGCACAAAGGATATTTCTGCCAATCGACAAGATCTCTGCTCTACAATTGCTCTGCAATCGAGGAGTATCCATTCACTCAGCGATGCAGGTCCTGGGGTCCATGGTATCCACTTTCGATAGGGTGGAATACGCCCATTTGCCACTCCAGGCCTCTCCAACAACTGACTCTATCATGGTGGAACAGCCAGTATCATCTGATCCGGTCCCAGACGATCCTCCTCCCTCTGGAGGTCTGGCTTCCTACTCATGGTGGCTGCAGATGTCTCATCTGGACAAGGGTTATCCCTTCTGGATCCCAAATTGATTGCTCCTCACCACAGACACCAGCCTTTACAGATGGGGTGTGGTGACAGGTCTTCACTCCTTTTTTTCAGTGGTTTTCCTACAGAAAGTATGACCCTAAGTTCTTTAGGGTTTCCCTGGTACTTTCTTAACTCCAGGCTGGGTAAGACCTCTGTCTCCACCGGGCCACCCTGAGAATTCAAGTTTCTGTGCTGTCAGTTTGGTTTCAGCGAAGGATAATTTTCCTGCCTGATGTTAGAACGTGTTTTCAGGGTGTTCTCCACTTTCAGACTCCTTTAGTTCTTCCGATGGCCCCGTGGGATTTATCTTTGGTTCTCAGGGCTCTGCAGGCTCCCCCATTTGAACTCCTGGACTCAGTAGACCTCAAATGATTGACGGCAAAGACAGTTTTTCTCCTTGCTATCTCCTGCAGGGTCTCTGATTTGGCAGCGCTCTTTTGTCCCTCCCCTTTTTGATTTTTCACCAGGATAGAGCTGTCCTCTGTACCTGGGCAGGTTACCTTCCTGAGGTATCCTGTTTTCATGTAAATGAAGGGATTGTGGTTCCAGTCTTCAGACCTTTCTGCAGGTGAAGCGTCCCTGGATGTGGTTTGCACTCTCCGTATCTAATGATCTCCCTGTTCCAAACACGTTGACAGCACATTCTACTCTGTCTGTTGGACCATCATGGGTGTTTCGACGTGGTGCCTCTGATGAACAATTGTGCAAGGCAGACAGGTGGTCTTCTGTCCAACCTTTCTCAGGTTCTGTGCCTTTGATTTGCCTCTCAGGATGCTTCCTTTGGGGGGGACAGATTCTCCTTTCTACTCAGGAGCATCCCCACCCTTAAGGGAACTGCTTTAGTATATCCCCATGTTGATCCCTGTGGACCCCCTATGGACCCTGAAGAAGAAAATAAGAGTTATGGTAGACTTGCCTTTAACTTTCTTCGAGGTCCATAGGGTCCACAGGGCACCCACCCTGAGTCACCTGGCTTCATCGGGTATTTTCTCTGTCACGGATTCCCTCATCTTCTATGAGAGTGTTTCTGGTGTACATTGTCCTTCTTTCTCCTGCCTTGGGCTTGTTTACAAAACTGAATGCCTGGGGGCGGGGTATATATATGGAGGAGTACCAAGGCATCCTGGGAGCTAAAAGCTTAACTGTTTGGTGCCTGGATCACTCCAACCACATACCCCATAGTGGACCCTATGGACCTTGAAGAAAAAGTTTACCATGACTTTTATTTTTTGTTAATAGTGTCCAATCTCAACAAGTTGGATAGCCCAATCAGATTCACCAATTGCATTTACACTGACCAAATCAAATTTCTAGATGTATCAATTTCGTGTTGATAGTTTAAGAACAGTGAAATATGAGCTACATTCCACCAGTCAAAGACTAATTATATCAAAGATCCTATTGAATAACCTGAGAGTGAGGTTTCTAAAAATATACATTTATTTATAAAACATATATCTACTTATAAATAGTACATAAATGCATGGGTCCCAACATCATATACAGTAATAAAAGAAAGCTGCTGTTTGTAAACCTAAAACACTTCTTTATTGGCACAATTAATATATCCCACTCAGTCCTTGCTCATGTTTATCCAGGTGAAAAGATAGTATGGATATATATAATGTGGTGAAAGGGCAATGAGCAACTGAGTGTCCACCACTTTATTGTTGAAACAAGTACAGTATTACTGCTTGCTGTTGCCAAGTGCTGCAAATCGCGATACTGTCAAAGGAGATTTACAAAGGCTTCACAAATCGTAGGCACTGTGAGCGATGCAAGGATATAAAGTTTTACCTCTTTCTTCAGAGGATGATAGTTTAGGTCCCACCCTGTTCAGGAAAAGTACAGTTAGGAACACACTCCTATCGGCTTCCAGTCCAGTCACCACCTGAAATTTTTGAAAGGTTTCCCCATTTCCCAATTGTTCGCGTGTTGACGAATAATTCAGATATGAGACTGGCTGAAGTCCAATTGCATGAAATGTTTTCAAGATTCATTGAAAAGGGCTATTCTGAGCAAGTGGTCAAGAAATGCCTAAAAAGTGCAATACACCAATATTAATCTGTCGGGTGTCGGAGCTGAATGTGTGAAAGAGGATGGTAGTGACAATTGACGGTACAGATGATGCCTTGAAAAAAGGTAAATAAGCAGCCTCTGATTTCATTTAGAAGAGGACCTAACTTAAAATAGTTGCTTTTGAGACTTCCTATGCATTTTGATGATAAACCGACCACCTAGCTCCAGTCCAAGAGATTAGGTTGATTCTGTAATGTGGGGTGTATTACCTGCAATGGGATGACTGGTAAGTAATTTGCACACCTACAGTCTGGTGAATTGATTCCAATACGACACAGGCTTACATGTACATCAAGCTTTGTGGTGTATTTTTTTTAAATGCCCTTGTGGTCAGTACTGGAATGACGTCATGCCCATTCAAAGAGAGAATGGCAAACTATAGAACCTCTATACGTCAAACTCTCAACCGGGATGAGTGATAAACCTGTAGCACATCATTTTTTGGAAAAGGGACCCCAAATGTTGATACTCAGAAGTATGATCATTGACCACATCCCTAAGCCTATGCTTGTGGGTGATAGAAATAAATTGTTGCTACAAAGGGAGTTGAAGTGGAAATATAAATTGAGTACTGTGTCCCCAAGGGGGTTAAATGAGAACTGTAATTTTAAATGTTTTCTGTGAAAAAGGGTGGGACCAGATAGTTTTTGATATTTTTTGTAATCTTGTTTTTTCATTTTTGTTTCATGTGTATGTATATATTTTGTGTACAGTGCAACACACAAGGTTTTGATTAGATTGAACTATTGTATGTTTTGTTTATATTTTCTTATGTTTTGGAGTATACAGGACACTTGATCAGACGTTGTTTATAGCAATATCTCTTTGGCTGCTGGCTGTGGCTATGATGGTTTGAGTATGAATTCCAAGCAGGAACATGGAAATAACCATTTAGCGGTCACATGATTGTGTTTTTGTCATGACAGCTTTACCTTCCTCCTATCCATGGCCATGCAGCCCTGAGGGTGTGTCATGGGTGCCTGCTAGGTGTGGTAGAGATTTGGCTTTTGAAGACAGTAGGTGGAGTTGTTCCACTCGCCAGAATGTGGAAGTGAGGCTGCTAGATGGGTGTAATTGGTTTAGCGTTGAAGGCATGGATCAGTGCCACAGGTGATAGTGGTCAAGAGATAAAGGTGTTCCTATATATTCTGGGACAGTACGTTTCTAATTGTACAGAATTTTGGTGGGAGTCTTGAGAATTGGTCACAGATGTGACTGAAATGTCAACCTAAATTATGGATGTCAACTCATATACAATGCTGCTGTTTGGATAAGTACCGCAATTTACCTATATGGACATGTTTTTTCCGAGTGGTGAATAAATCTAGTATTGCTTTATAAGGAGAGTGCTCATGTGCACATTTTTGCTTATGGTTGGTGTCATGGTCCTTTGGAGGGATATGAGTGATACGTAGATGTAGCACCCCTGAAAGTTGGGATAATTTACATGAATGCATATTCTAAGGGCACAGTCATGCACTTATATTAAGGCTGCATCTAAAAAGACAGATTTCTCCATAGAGAATTCTGGAGGGGGCCAGCATGGTGTTTAAGGGGCTATACCTCAAAAGCTATAGAAGGTACTGGGCTGAAATTTGGCACAGGCGGGTAGAACTGTCGCTCGGCACTGCATGCCAAATTTCAGGGCAAAAACATAAAAAATAGGATTTGGGAGCCATCTAAAGCTCCAACTGTCACTTTTTGCTGACATTCTCAATTAGGACCACTTTTCTGCTGTTCTCTATGGGTTTTTTTTGGGAAGGCATAACTCAGGGTAGGGGGCAAATTTTAGGCTTGGGGATTGTTTTATTAGGTAGCTATTGTTCCAGGGTAGGGCCTTTTGGAGTTCAGGTAAATTAGAGAGTTACAGTTTTTAAACTATTACCTCAAGAATGCACCATTTAATATATAGGAAACTTCAACTTGTTGCGCAGCCGCAGTAGGAGCCTTCAGAAGGTGTATTCACGGTGGCTTCACTTGGGTGCAGCAAGATGGCTGCCTTTTGCGGGCGGTAGCGGGGTCCGGGGGGAAGTTAGCCGGAGTTTGCTGCTGCCGGGAGAGGGGGGTAGGGCTTAGTGGGCATTAGCTGTGGCCGGGAACGGTAGCGGGCGGCGGCAGTGCGGGGGTGGTGTAGCAGGCATTAGGACCTGGGGGAGGTAGCGCACAGATGCAGGCTCAGATCTGGAATATCCGTAATTCCTGCATCTGTGTTTAAACAAAACAAACAGAAGCAGGGACGGGTCAGTGAGACTCGTCTGTGTTTCTGTGTTTAATTTTAAAAAAAAAGAAAAAACCTGTTTAAAAAAAAAAATGTTGTGGCCCCCTCCCCAAAAACAAGCAACTTGGAAAGCCAGTACTCGTACAAAAAAGCCAGTACAGGGGACAAATGATGTAGGGGTCTCGCGTGTGAAGCACAACCAGCACCAGGCTTTTCAGAACCAGTCCTGGTTGCCAAAATACAGGGGTCACAGGCCGGGGATCCCTGGGGAGCTGGGAACCCCCACAATAAAGGTGTCCCCCTCTCTAGGGCACCCCAGGCTGGTAGCTATCCCCGGCACCCCTGGGCGGTGAGTGCCGGGTTGATTGTGTAAAGTGGTGCAAGTAAAGTTGAAATATTGGCTTTTGCTGTGGAACTAAAGTTCCCAGCAAGCCTCCCCCTGCATGCTGGTACTTTGAGAACCACAAGTATCAGTATGCAGGGCATTACGGGCCTGCTGGTACCTGTAGTTCCACAGCAAAAGCAATATTAAAAAAACACAGAACACACACACCGTAGAAAAGTACAATTTTATTAAAACATACATGCACACACACTATCTCACATACTCACCTAGTATCCCTGAAGCCAATCTGTCCTCTTCTCCAGTAGATCCAATGGAGTACCTGTAATAAAAATTCCATACTCACCTCCTATGCGTGGATCTGTCCTCTTCGTTCCAAAGTAGGCAAATCCAGGGTCTTGGCAAAAAAAAAAAAAAAACACAATTACGCGAGCCCACGGACATTAATAGTGTCCTCTCGGGACACTACTACCTGAATGACTGCTCCGCTGTGGGATTTCAGTCCAGAAATCCCAGTGCTGAGCCAATCACTGCTCACGACGTCATCACCCCACCCCCTCGGCTGCCTTATATACAGCCGGCGTGAGGCCCCGTTCACTCTGTTTCCCATGTCCCATTAAGGCTGCTTAGACATAATCTGAAATTTCACAAAACCTTCTGAATTTGTGCCACTCAGACTCAAAAAAGTAATGAAATTACAATCATTAAGGCTGACGCTTTAATGGACGTGTTCCTTGCGTAATACAGATATGGTATGCCATGACACCATGTGGTTAACTGCAGATTCAACACTCTCACAGAGTGAGATTGCTGTCACTCACAAAATGGTGGAGCTGCTAATTCACACAATTGTGTGCTCATTGGAATACACCTGCAGTCTATGTAACTGAGGTCTGAGCAGAATATAGAGCTGCACAGATGAAATAAGAGTATGGCGGATGGGGCAGACAGAAAGGCGTGGAGAGGAAGATTAAGCAGTACAGATGGGGCGAGCCAAACTGATGCAGATGGGTTAAAAACAGTGGTGCACATGGGGGGAGACAGAGTGGCACGGTTTGGGAGAACAGAGCAACATGAATGGGGAAAATAGAGTAGCATGGATGTGGGAAGATAGAGCAGCGCAGATGGGTAAAGACAGATTGGTGTGGATGAGGAATACAGACTAGCACAATGGGAGAACACACAACAATAGGGATTGGGGAAGATAGATTGGTGCAGATGGGAGGGGAAAGATAGAGTGGCACGGATGGGGGGGACAGAGTGGTGCTAATGGAGGAAAAAGTGTCAGATGAGAGGAAGGCAGAGAGGTGCGGGTTGGAGGGGAAAGACAGAGTGGTAAAGATGGAGGAAGAAAGAGTGGCAAAGATGAGGGGAAGACAGAGTGATGTGGCTGGGGACAAGGCAGTGGTGCAGATGGCAGGAAATACAGTGGCACGGATGCAGGAAGACAGGGCGGTGCCATTGGGGATAGACATATTGGTGTGGATGAGGGCATGCAGACTAGCACAGTTGGGAGAACACACAGCTGTAGGGATTGGGGAAGTTATAGCGGCATGGAGGAGAAATTAGTGTATATATGAATATAAAAAATGAATTTATTGTATGGCTAATTGTTTTAGCCATACAATAAATTCATCTAAAGTTCCAAGAGGAGAAAAAACTTTTTGTCACAGCATAAAGTCAGGTTTAGCAGTGTGGTACACATGAATCCAACGGGGCTGAAACACGTGTATTCGTAATGGACTGTGCTGGCTATACATAGGCATGATGAGTATCCCTCACAATTGGCTTTTCTATGGATGTATTGAAACCCACGTACTGTATGTGTACCCCACTGCTAAACCTCACTGTATGCTGTGACAAAGTTTTTTGCCTCTTGGAACTTTAGATGGCTAATTCTTTTAGTGTATTTATGTATATATATATATATATATACACACACACAAATACAGTTAGGTCAATATATATTTAGGCACTGACACAATTTTTTTATTTTAGCTGTTTACCGAAACATATTTAGGTTACAGTGATATCATGATTATGGGGTTTTAAAGTGTAGACTGTTACAATTTGAGAATATTCAAATCCCAACAGGGGCGAAGGGTTTAGGGACTGCAGCTGTTTATTATGTAGCTCACTCTTTTTCAAGGGGCCAAAAGTAATTGGACAATTTATTTAAAAGCTATTTCATGGACAGGTGTGGGCAATCTCTTCATTATTGTCATTAACAAATAGAGGCAAAAGGTCTGGAATTGATTCCAAGTGTGGTGTTTGGAAGCTGTTGTTGTGAACCCACAACATGCAGTCAAAGGAGCTCTCAATGCAAGTGATCCAGGCCGTCCTTATGCTGCAAAAACATAAAATCCATCAGAGAGAGAGTGGGAACCGTAGGAGTGGCCAAATCAACAGTTTGATATATTCTGAGAAAAAAAAAGGACTCACTGGTGAGCTCAGCAACACAAAAAGGCCTGGACGTCTACAGCAGACAACAGTGGTAGATGGTCTCAGGATCCTTTCTATGGTAAATAAAACCCCTTTACAACATCCAGCCAATTGAAGAACACTCTCAAGGAGGTAGGCATATAATTATCCAAGTCTACCATAAAGGGAAGGCTTCACAAGAGCCAAAACAGAAGAATTACCACAAGGTGCAAGCCATTCATAAGCCTCAGTAATAGAAAGGCCAGATTAGACTTTGCCAAAAAATAAAATCTAGAAAAGCCAGCCCTGTTCTGGAACAGCATTCTTTGGACAAAGGAAATGAAGATCAACCTGCACCAGAATGATGGGATTAAAAAAAGTATGGAGAAGGCTTGGAATGGTACATGATCAAAGCATACCACATCATCTGTAAAACATGGTGGAGGCAGTATGATGGCATGGGCATGCATGGCTTCCAATGGCACTGAGTCACTAGTGTTTATTGGGTATGTGACAGAAGCAGCTGGATGAATTCTGAAGTGTATAGGAATATACTGACTGCTCAGATTCATCCAAATTCAGCAGTTGATTGTCCATCTGATCTGTGAAGCATTGTCCAATGTCCCAAAACATACTGTGAAAGCAACCAAGGAGTTTTTAAGGTAAAGAAGTGGAATATTCCTCACCTGATTGAGCAGGCATTTCAGTTGCTGAAGACAAAACTACAGGCACAAAGACCAACGAACAAACAACAATTGAAGACAGCTGCAGTGAAGGCCTGGTAAATCATGATAACAAAGGAGAAAATACAGCAATTAGTGATGTCCATGGGTTCCAGACTTCAGGCAGTCATTGCATGCAAATAATGCTCAAGAAAGTATTAAAAATGAACATTTTATTTATGATTGTTAATTTCTGCAGTCATATTTGAACCCCTGAAAATAGGGGACTGTGTATAAAAATGGTTGCAATTCTAAAAATGTCATACAATATTATTGTTCAACCACTTGAATTAAATCTGAGAGTCTACACTTCAATTGCATCTCCATTATTTAATTTCAAATCCAGTGTGGTGGCATACAGAACCAAAATTTAGGTAAATTGTGTGTCAGGAACCAGGCTGTCTGATCACAGCGGAGGGTCTGGACAGCCGCGCTCCACCTGGTGCATAGGCCTTCTCTCCACAGTAGTAAGCGGCGTCTGGCTGCCACACGGAGGCTGCTAACACTGACAGGGAGTTTAACATTCAACTTTGCTATTATCCACACTGGCTTCTCCTGACCATGGGCGCAGCCATCTTGGCTTAGTCACGTGATTCTGCATCTACTAATCCTGCTCTGCTCTCAGGTCAGCTGTGAGTAATTGCCCAATCAGCAATAAGCACTGGGTATATAAACCCTTCCTGGACTCTCAGTCAGTGCCTGTGCAATGTGTCCTATGGTTTTGTTTTTTGGCTCCTGTTGCATCCACATTTGTTCCTGAACTGGAGTGCTGTTCCTGTCATTTCATACTGTGCTTGGCTCAGTACTCTGTCAAGCACCCAAGTCATCGTTTAACTCAGCATAGCCCAGTATTTTGCTCAGCAGTTTTGTTTCAAGAATTCCAGCTGGATATTATCCGGGGTTTACCCAGAGTTCCTGCATCAAGACTTCAGTATTAAAGTACAGATCATTACTCAGTATTTGAACAAGGTCTCCTGCATCTGTCTAGCTGAGGATTTGTTCAGTATCTGACTACGGATTCCTGCTGTTTTCTTCTGAGTCCTGTATTAAGCATCTGAATCAAAGTCTTCTGCTATTATCAAGTCTCAAGAACTCATTACCTCGACCTTCTGGGTTCAACTATTGTTCTAACAGACGCTCCTCACATATGAGGCTTGGACTTCCTATTACACCTCTTCTATCCAAGTTATATCTTATAAAGTCCCGTGCTTTACCCTGACCACCTCGTACCAAGTTCCCTGCTTCACTATGGTCTACCTTTGTCTATGTATCCTGTGATCTACTTTCCTAGCCCGATGCTATCCTATGAGGAAGACATACCTCAGACCACCTCCGTTTCTGCTGCCAGCATCTCAGCCAGCAGAGCGTAATCCATCACAGGAGGCCAATTTCCCTAGAGTCGTGACTTTGTGTCAATGTCCAAATATACACTATATGGACAAAAGTACTCGGACGCCTGACCATTACAACAACAGGGACTGTATTATCATTGTGTTCAAATACATATACTTTAATATGGAGTTGGTCCCCCTTTTGCAGCTATAACAGCTTCCACTCTTCTTGGAAGGCTTGCCACAAGATTTTGGAGTGTTTTTGTGGGAATTTGTGCCCATTATTCTGTAAAGCATTTATGAGGTCAGGCACTGATATTGGATGAGAAGGCCTGGCTCTCAATCTCCATTCCAGTTCATCCCAAAGGAGCTCGATGGGGTTGAGGTCAGGGCCCCTTAGCAAGCCAGTAAAGTTCTTCCACACCAAACTTATCAAATCTCATAAAAAATGACTAGATTGGGACAAAAATACTTTTTGGGACTGTTTATGAACTGTGGAGACAAACAAGAATTTTAGCGGCAATTGCACAGGCTCCACAAGTCCAAAATTACTATATGTATATACAATATATACATATATTGCACACCCAGAATGCAAACAGTTATATATGTATGCATATAGAAATTCATATATATATCTCAAGATCTATTTCGCAGGAAAATCCAACTATATATTAAGCACTAATCAGGCAGTTTATCTTGACTCATGAAGTTGCAGTATACATGTGAATCCAGTAGATGGTGCACCAAGACAAATACTACATCTCATAGAGTGGATGCTTATGTTACTTGCAACCTTTCAGTGTTAGTGTAAGTTAAGTAGCAATAGATTTGGGATCTACAAGATGAGATTTGTTTGACTAAAGTGAACCTAGACTGGAATGTGAGATTGATTGCCCCTTGAATTGGATTTTGTGGTTTACATAAAAAAAAATAGAAAACTGTTGATTCTTTGTTATTGGTGTACTGTTTACTATGGTGGTACAATAATGCCGTCTTGAAAGAGATTGAATCTGTCCAAGATTTCCACCATAACAGATATCCGCGCGTGTGAACCTGCGGGCAAACGCTACTTGTATATATTATGAAATAGGAGAATGGAAATTCTTTGGTAGAGTTTTACTGAAATCCCAGTGTACGTAGTCTTGCCTATTCCACTTGACATCCGTATGGCAAACCGCAATAGAACTTTTTTATTTTTTTTATTTTGTTTTAATGAGTTTAATATCTGCCAGGCCACTTATAGCTTTGCCGTGTTCCAGGTTTGACTACACAGATGTTGTTACTTTTGGGACAGATGAGTTTTCATTTTTTTATTTTTTCATTTTTTTTTTATTTGTGTTTAAAAAAGTGTAAATTAGTGGGGAGTAGTACCAATTAGTGATGTAAAAAAACAAACAAATATAACAATCCATAGAACTTGGTGGCACAGTGGTTGACATTGTTGCCACACAACTGTGCGGTCAAGGGTTCGATTCTAACCAGGGCTCCAGTTTTCACCAGGCCTCGTAATTTCATTTAGTAGGTTTTCTAGTTTCACAATGGTATGCCTTGTTGGGCTACCATATTATTCCTACACGTTGCACTCAATTCAAGATGGTGAAAACTAGAAAAACAAAGAAGTAATTATAATTTTATAGTTCATATTCGGGGGAGATCTATTAAGCCTTGGAAAGAGAAAAAGTGAAGAGCAGTAAAGTACCAATTAGTTTCTAATTGTCATTTTACAGGCTGTACTACAAAAATGACAATTACTATAGAAACTAATTGGTTGGTACTTGATCTCTCTCCAAGGCTTGATACATGACTAGGCAAACACAGGGGGAGGGTCTGGTTGCCTGGAAACCCCCTCCCCAACCAACGCCATGGCCTCAGTAGAAATAATAATATAATAGAATTTTACTAATGCATGTTCTTCTCAGTATCACAAAATAATTAGCACCACCTGTGGATCTTTTAACATGTGTCAGCCTGTAATAAATACCCCTGTGCATCAACTAAGAGATCTGGAAAACATGCACTGTTAGGGGTGCTCTGCTATAGACCATCAATAGGGTTACTTATTAATACCATAAATAATACAGTATCCAGTGCATAATGAGACCAATATGTACATATATGTTCAGGGCAGTGCTCTGCTCTTCTGCTGCTCCCCCAGACTCCCGGACTTGCTCCCATACTCTGGAATGGTGCCCACATCTGAAATAGAAAATATTCGGCTCAGGCAGGATGGCCCTACTGCTGCATTTAATGGCTTACTGTGATCGCTGGTCCTGCATATGCTGGATTTATGACACTCAAAAGTTCAAAACACTTTGTATGATGCATATTAAAGCTGGATAAGTGCTAATTATTCCCTCTTAATACATTGACCACACTCGTAATATCAAGCATTTGGAAGGACCCTCTAGAAATCCTGCGTTTGCCACTGACACCCCCCCCCCTTCATATATTAAAACCTATAGAATTAATTTTTGCCATTTTGGAGAGGTAGAGTAATGCTGAAAAGAGAGCGACAAAGTATTAGTAGATTGTTTTTGCCATATTAGAAGGAGTAAGCAGACTAATGCTATTTTCTGATAGGATATTAAAAATTTTTTCAGAAGAATTTCAACTGTGTGGCTACAGCAGAAAACAAAAACATTTCTGTTATGGATGTTAGAATGCTACCAGCTATGCCGAGGATGGAGTGAAAAAATCCTTAGTTGGTAAAGGGTTAAGGAAATATGAAACAATTTGTTAATTCTTTCTACAGTATCTGCTCCTATTTATTTGTTTACTTCAGTTTCTTTTTGCAGAGGTTCAATTACTGACATATTGTTGATAAAAAATAAATGAATTATGATGGGAAGTTGCAATTGTAGTGTTGCCATTCTGGAATGCAAACCCAATGATGATGATATTATTATTATTAATAATAATTATTATTTTTCCCATCTGCTTTTTTTACAGATTATTTTCTTCAACATTTTTTTTATGCATCCTGCATTTTCTCCAGTATCTTTTTTGTATTCAATGGTTTATTCTGAATTTTTATAATTATTATTATTGTTTTGTTTGAAAGTGCCACAGTGCCCTGATGTTTGGAACAGTACGTAAAATAGAATAAACCTAAAACTGACATACAATGTAGACATATTAAGTGTGCATATGAAAACAAAAAAGTAGTGAGTGTAACTCGGAGTGGTGAGTGGGAGAGAAATAAGGACTTACCAGTGTAGTAGTATCAGGTGTGAGCCCTACTAAAAATGTGGGTTTTCAGGGAGAGTTTAAAGATGTAGGCATAACACAGTAGGCAATTCCATAAATGTGTAGCACAGGGGTGGGGAACCTTTTTTCTGCTAAGGGCCATTTGATATATATAATATTTGCGGGCCAGGTGCCGGCCACGTCCCTCCATGTGACATCACACGGGGTGGGGCCACATTCACTGGTGATTACAGCAATACCTAGAGCATCCTGAGGATGCTCTGGGGAGCTGTAAGGGCAGCAGTGTGACCATCCTAAGGACGCTCCAGACGGCACTGCTGCATAGATTCTGGCTGCAGGATGCCATTCTAGCAGGGCCGGCTCCAGGGTTCGGAGCACCCTGGCATGCCTCCAAATAACGTCAGGCTGGGGGTAAAGCCCAGCACTCTGTCACTGGCTGGGCTTCCCCCAGCCCTCTCCCGTCAGTGAATGGTTGCCGCGCCCATTCATTCACACTCTGGGGGTCCGGCACCACCGCACAGCTGCGGCGGTGGGGGTCCACAACCTCCCAATTTGACCAGCGGGATAGTACTGTCCCGCTGAAATTGGGATTGCGGGGGAGGGGTGCCGCCCCTCTATGGGTGGCGCCCCTGTGCGATCGCACTGGTCGAACACCCCTAGAGCCGGCCCTGCATTCTAGGTGCCCTTTAGCCATATGAGGCTAGCTGAAAAAGGCTCAGAGGGTCATACAAAATGATTCTGGGGGCCTTATATGGCCCCCGGGCCTGAGGTTCCCCATCCCTGGTGTAGCAGAACTAGACAAGTATTGTAGGCTGGAATGAGAGATGGTTCATAAAGAGGAGGGGAACTGCAGATCATTTGTATTGGATTCTCTAGCATATAGGGAGTCAGTATAGGGTTTGGAGAGTGATGCACCGAATGTTAAGCAGCAAGGGAAGAACAGACTGTTGCGGGAAATTCCAGATAGGAGGGTTGCAGTAGTCAAGGAAGGAGATAATGATGAATAGATCCCAATATATCATTGTCAGACACTAGACCTACCAAGCGCTAATGTGATCAATGCATATAATTAATCACAATAAACAGTGCTGCTGCATCTAAAAAGGGTGCCTGCACCCCTTTAAATACTAAACAAAAGATAAATGTAAAGAGGTGCTGCCCTGATTGTATATGCAATCAAATATAAACACCAATTAATCTCAATCAATTTGATTGCATATACATTCAGGACAGCGCCTCTTACATTTATCTCTACAATAGATATGAGTTGTAGTTCTGTATTGAGTAAAAAAAAAAGGGAATATTCCACCAAAAATTGGAAAATGGAGGCGAAACTGGATATTAATGTAAAACAGAGGAGTATCGCCAAGGGTGACACCAAGACTTGGGAGAAATACACAAATGTGTGTGTGTGTATGTATATATATATATATATATATATATATATATATATTCCAACCTGAAAATAATATCTAAATAAAAATAGAGAGTTCTGGTGACAGCACTTGATTGTTAATTAAGGAATATTGTGTTGTGTATATAAAAATAAGTTAACCCCTAATATTAATTATTTTGACTATTAAAAGGAAAAAAAAATACTCTGCACTAGTCCCGGTTATAGTTGATTCATTGGTGCATAAAACAAGCACAAATGTATTATAAACTTTTAATTCAAAACATATTTGTCTGTTATGTTTGTTTATATGTAAAAGGAAACTCTAAATGATATCCTGTTTCTAATAAGCACAGTATCTCTCTATTTGGTCTTGTTTTAGTCATCTTGTGTACTTAATGATTCCAAACAAGTGTGATGTCTGCATATGTTCAATTAAATTCAATGCAAACAGAGACAATTCTCATAATGTCTTTTTTTCTAAAGGCTATCACTTGTACATATGGTCATCTC
The DNA here is from genome assembly GCA_031769625.1 of Taudactylus pleione. Taxonomy (NCBI): domain Eukaryota; kingdom Metazoa; phylum Chordata; class Amphibia; order Anura; family Myobatrachidae; genus Taudactylus; species Taudactylus pleione. The sequence goes on from JAUIMM010000014.1 coordinate 8,617,818, forward strand.
GAAGACGCAAGCTTCTTGAAGATGCATACCTTTGTGTACAGGCAAGGCTATCAAATGGCAGGCTAATTAGATGCTGCTGTTGTATTGGTTTTCACAGCCGGATAGAATAACAGCTAGTAATTCTTGTGAAAAAAGTTTTAGATTACTCTACATAAAAAATGGATGTATCTCTGGTCAACGTTTGCAGAGTGGTTTCAGAAACAGAAGTGACATTTAAGAATCCCCTTGAGATACTGTTCTGATGCTCTATGCCTGTAGATATTTTTCACAGCAGAGTAAATTACGTCAAATGCTTGTTAGGGAAAACTATGATGGTTTTGTGTAAGGTTGGGGAGACATTAAATGCTTGATTCATTTCTAATTAAATGCTACACTTCAGAAATGTAGAGACTCTGAAGATGAAAGCAAAACAAATGTAGCTATATTGCAAAGTGACTCAATTAGAGCGCAAATGTTAACTTTGCAATACAAATAATTTAAATTAATTTCATTAACAGGTAACCAATAACACAATTTGTTGCATTTTGGAAAAGTAATTATATATAAATAAAATAAAACCTGTTTTTGCTACTTACACAGGTCTGTAATGGAAAATTAGTTTGAAAAACGTCCACACTTTTCCATAGATTTTTTGCGCGCTGTTTCAGTAAAAACACAAACAAAATTTAATTACCTACAATTTTTCTGCAAATTGAAACTAATTTTGCTATTCTTCTGTATAAACCTATTATTTTACATTTAGCCCACTTGTTTACAGAATTTACTATTATTTGACAAATCTTCTGTAAATGGATATTTTTTGGAACAAAAAGGAGATATGGGGTCGGTAGTGACAGTGGGTTGCTGTGCAATAAGTTATCAAAGAGAGAATCTCCATAAAAATCAGTTTTTACAATTCTGTCAGCCATGACTCATGCATTTTGTATTCGCCCTCCCATTTCTGTATTTCCTGTCAAGTTGTGGGTCTATGTACTCTTGGAGAGAGATAAAGTGGATGGAGAGAAAGTACCAACCAATCAGCTCTGAACTTTCACTCTGCAGGCTGTGTTTGAAAAATGACAGAAGCTGATTGGTTGGTACTTTATCTCTGTCCACTTTTTCTCTCTCCAGGGCTTAGTACATAAACCCCTTAGGGCCTGATTCAGAGATGCAAGCAACATTGATGTCGGATGTAGCGGAGCTATTTATTTGCTACTGCGCATGCAGGTTAGGGACAGCGATCACAAAGAAGATTTATTCGCCAAGTGAGTGACAGGTAGTCAGCGTTTGGGGGAAAGTCTCGTGGTGGCTAGAAAAGCTCAGGTGTGTCCGGACCATTTTCTAAGCATGCTCTAATGAGCCTCTCCAAATACATACACCGCTGGAGAGGCCCTGGTATCTTAGGTGAGATGCTCATTCTGAGACAGCATAGGCTTGCTCAGAGGTTTAATGTGTGACCGATGTTCCCAATGATTTTGCTTTTGTACGTAAGTGGCAGATGTGAGACACCGAAGGTGGGCATCTCTGTGCACCAGAGCTGTAACTAGACTTTTTGGTGCCTTGGGCGAGAAAGAGCATTGGCGCCAGACGCATGCCCTGATTTGTCCCATACGATGATGAAAGGGTACCGATTCCATTGTACCGCTGTTATCCAGGTGTCACTGCCAAACACGGGGTGCATCCAATGGCTGCAGTGATGATACACAATAATTATGCTAGTTGTAGATGTAGGAGAGCGCTAGTGAAGCTGCTACTGTAGCAGGATTTGTCCATCAGAACAGTCGTGCACAACCCTGGAGCTGGCAGTGTAGATCACTGACTGAAGGTCTAGAAAGAGCACTACTTGTACTGTATATGCAGCAAATATCAGCGGCAGGAAGATCCATGTATGTACCCATCGCCGGCAGCTGAACTCACCAGCAAGAGTACTCAGGAATTGGTGGCTGTGCTCAAAGCTGCCATGAGAACTTGTGAGGTAATATCTCCGTGTGTAAGGTGTCTGACTGCCATAAATAAAAGAGGATGTGACTGAAGGTGCTGGGGGAGGTGGCCAGATGGAGGGGGAGTTGGCCACTGAAGAGATAGGGGTGGCCAAGAAATGCCGGGGATAAAAGAAGAGGAAGCTACAAGTGAGAGTGATTATAAATAAAAAATTGACAAATGCTGCCAAACAGTGCCCCCTGCACTGCGGTTCCCTGTGCCATGGCACATGTCACACCAACAGGGGCGTATTTATAATGGGTGCGGGGCACACAGGTCCCTGAATCCAGGGGGGGCCCGCACCGCACACCTTGCACCCATATTATACTTACCTCTCTGGAGTCCAACGTCGGCGCCGGAGTCTGTGCTGTAAAAAATGGCTGTAAAAGGGCCACCGCTGCCAGTTTAACGTAGTTTGTGCATGCGCAGTACAGGGAAAATGGCCCGGTGACCTGCGCATGCGCTATAGACTCTGGGCACACTCTAGTGCCCAGAGTCTATTAGTGCAGCGCTGGCCGCGCATCGTTCAGTGTGATGCTGGATGGAGAGGAGGGGTCCCGTGAAGGAGACTGCACATGGGCCCCCTCCTCTCTAGAAACGCCCCTGCACACCACCCTACTTACGGGCCCTGCTTGTGCACAAGTCAGTGGCTGAATAATTTGCATATTTTCACAAGTCCGGTGCATACGGAATCACAGCAATGTCGGACATTGGATGTATTTCTGAATCGGGCCCTTAGGGGCATATTCAGTTGGCCACATTAACCCATTTTCAAATGTTAGCATGGCTTTTTTGTTTTGTTTTTTTTGCTATCCAATTAGCCATGCAATTGGACAGGATTTAACTCAGCTTTTTTCTCACAGCCCCCCAGCAGGTGACAACTTTGGGAAAATTCCTATTTTAAGGTAAAAATGTTGGGTCTTGGTTCATAACCCCTGGGACAACCCCCTAACTAATTAGGCACTTGGAAGTTTTTCATTAGCTTAATTTGGCCAATAATGGTGATATTCTGCAAAATGCAGACTAATGAGTTAAATTATGTTGGAAAGGTAAATGGGGATGTTGTATTGATGGGACATTTGTTTTGAGGTTTGCAGGTGTGAGTTACAGGTGTTTTATCTTATTAGCACATTTTTAAAAATGGCTTAAAATGACATAAAAAGCAACTTGCATGTATATGAACCCTAAACCGACCTAGAGCATTTAATTTGCTAAAAAGCACTTGCTTTCTGTCTTTTCTTCAATGTTCTTAAAAAAGGCAAATAAAAAAACCCAGGCATTTGACACCTTTTAAGAGCCCCAGTGACTTCGCTTTTGGCCAATAATATACTTCTATACTGTATTCCAATCTTAGTTTGCATTTTTTGGGGGGGATAAAGGCTGATTTCCCCATTATTCCAAACACTTAGCACAGTTATTATCATAGCATATTTCTGCGCGACCACTTTTTACCATTGTATTGGGCAGTAGGCGGGAGTGCTTTAACATAACTTTTCTACTTATTGTTTATATGAGGGTCAGCTCCTCATTGGAAGCAGCAGGCCTAAAGGTTCGTTTGTAATTTAATTATAAACAATCTTGACATAATTTCTGTCGCTTTAACATAAGAAGTCAATGGGATATAGGGCCTGATTCAGAGTTGTATGCAAAGGTGGCCAATCAGTGTATAAGCAGGATCTGTACTGCGCATGTGCTGAACAGTGTCTGCGAGATTGCTTGCAGTACCCCTTAAGCCGCAGCTTGATTGACATGCTGCAGCCATTTGGGGACGGTAAAGGGGCAGTAACGGTCAGCGTCCCACAAAATGGGCGGGTGTCAGCTCTGATTTCTGGGTGTGCCAAGGCCAGTGTCTGCATTTTCCGACACAGCTTCACTGGCCCCAGCTGTGTGAAGACAACGGTCATCCTAAGTAAGCTGAGGGTTCCGTGCCACCATAAGCGGGGGTCTGCCGAGACTGGAGTCCCGGGCAAGGACACTCAGCAGAAAGGGGGAGGGCCCACCTGCACCTACTACTGCCCACTCCTACCGTCCACTTCTACCCCCTTTGAATTAAAAGTGAGAAGGAGCCCACTCCTACACATGCAACTTCCCCCGTGGCCTGCATAATAAAAATGAGTTACAGGGGACAATGGTGCCCACTCCTACCGCCCGCCCACTCAGCCAATCAATAAAGTTTGTTTTTTGAGCCAGCACACGTGACGACGTGATGCCCGCATCGCTGGAAGAGAGAAGAGCCACGGCGCGTGAGGTACAGCATCAACCAGAACAGGAGAAGAGTGAGGTAAGTCATGTTTTGTAGGCTTATCATGCGGATGCGAGGAGTGGGGAGTCATACTGTCTGGCTAGGGCTGGAGACTCCAGAGTGGTGACGAGAGGCAGATGTAGAGGGGGAGAGAGAAGAGAGACGCTGGCTGTATTACTTATATAGACAGGCGCACTGTGAGAGAAACCTGGGTACATTACAGAAAGAAGCAACAAAGATAGCTGTGTATAATTTAGGGACAGGTACAGAAAGGGGAAAAAGAGAGAGGAACCAGGTGCAGAGAGGAAGAGAGTGGGAGAGATAGCTATGTATACTAGACAGGGGCATTAACCTTTCCCATTATAGATAGCTGTGCATACTGCAGAAAGAGGAGCAAAGATGCAGCAGCGATGCTAAAAGCATACAACTCTGAATCAGGCCCATGAGCTCTTACCAGACTTCTTCTGTATGTAAGATATGCCTAATGCGGTGACATTCAGGACCTCATTCAGAGTCGGTCGTTGCGGCCGCATGGTCGTAAGGGAAAAGGGGCCGGATATGAAAATGATGCACTCGCAAGTTGCGTCCTTAAGATCGGATCGTTAGCTGGCCGACCAAGGGGAGGATGCGGCCGTAAGACAAAAAATACGCCCCCTTCTCGTACGCATTACACGTCATCTCCGGCCATATAAGGATTAATCGAGACCATCGGTAACCATCGGAACTGGTCGTAGAGCTTAAGGGCCTGATTCAGAGCCGCTCATAAGCGGCCGCTCGTTCGTTCCGAGCGATGTTTGCACAACTGCGCATGCGTACGGATCGTAATACCATTGCGCGAACCAGTCAGTGCTGCCGAAAATCATTTGTTTGCTAAATAGCGAATGCCTGCTATTTTGAGTGACATGAGGAGGCGTATGTGGGTGGTAACAGGGGAAGGTGCTTGAAAATGGGGAGTGGAGATTCGAACGCAGGTGTGCTTAACGGTCAAAACGGGCGTTTTATAGGTGTTCATAATTAATACAGCAGCGTCATTGACCATGTCACTGGGTTATTTTATAGCCAGAACTACTCACATGATTGTGGTAGGAAAAACCAACCACAAGAATAGCGAGCAGTTCATACGCTGGTCGATGTACTCGATTAATCTAATAAATAGCGGACATGACGTAGGATGCGAGCGGCCAGGGGGCGTAGTTTTCCAAAAAACGATCGCATGTTTTGTACGCTCGTTCAGACCTAGAGGCGTGAACAGACAGCAAAGAGCGAACGGTTCATTTGAATAGCCACCCCTTTTTTCTGAACGAGCGAGCGCAAATAGCGTCCGGCTCTGAATCAGGCCCTAAGGCTGACCATACCCTCTCTTAAGCACTACGATCAGGTCAGTGTACAAACCACGCAAAAAAACACAGTGATTGCACTGCAGAAGCGCTGAGATGGGTGCAAGAATAACAAATAAAATAATCAACTAAGAGCAGCTGTATAAAAAGAGGGTAGTCAGTCCTCAAAGATATGAAACAAAATTACAGAGAATAACAGCGCTCAACTAAAGTATAAACATTTAATCATTTAATAAGGCATACAAGATACCGATATGCATATAGTTTAAAATGTGCAAAAAGTACATAAAAACAATCCAATCCACCAGTCACATTGGCCTCATTTAAATGCTGGGAGGCTTAGATGATAGTCCAATAAGTATTGATCCAATGGTACTGAGCATGTGCAGTTCTAAAGGTCAGTCCAGACTTATAATTACCAAATTACTCAATTTAAGCGTACACTGGATTTGGTAATTATAAGTCTGGACTGACCTTTAGAACTGCACATGCTCAGTACCATTGGATCAATACTTATTGGACTATCATCTAAGCCTCCCAGCATTTACATGAGGTATCTTGTATGCCTTATTAAATGATTAAATGTTTATACTTTAGTTGAGCGCTGTTACTCTCTGTAACAGTGTACAAACCACCCATGTCACGTGTGCCATGACACTACTTTGTTAATTATGCACTCCCATAAAACGCCGTTCGCATAATTAGGCACGCCTGCATTCGGATCTCCACTCCCCCGTTTTCAAGCACCTTCCCCTGTTACCACCCACAAACGCCTCATTCTGTCACTCAAACTACCGACCTGGCTGTGTTCAAGGAGAGAGAAATTTCTGATCGTAGCAGCTATTTTGCGCACGCGCATTGCGAACTTTACGCATGTGCAGTTTAGCGAACATCGGTGACCGACTCTGAATGAGGTCCTCAGTTTTGAGTGATGTGTGTAATTGATGTTATAATGGTAAGGGGTGTATGTAGTGGATATACTGGGGCACTATAAAGTGGCATAATCTGAATTGGGGCACAGTTATATGGCATGATATAACTGGGAACTGTAATGGCACAGTATGAACTTGGGCACCTCAGTCTGACATAATATGGACTAGGGACACTACAGTGTGCCATAACATGAACCGGGAGTATTACAGTGTGCTATAACATGAACTGGGGGTACTACAGTATGGCATAAGATGTACAGGGACACTGTGGGATAATGTGAACTGGGTGTACTGTTTGGCATAATGGATATAGGCAGTACTATAATGTGGCATATTGTGAACTGGTGGCACTACAATATGTCATAATATTAACCTGGGGTACTATGGGGAGTATCCATTCACAAGGTCGACATTTACCATGTCCACATTCATAATATCTACACCACAATGTCAACATGGTTCTACATAAAGTTCCTTGGTATTGGCGCTCTTTTTGTTCTTATGTTTACCCCAAAGAAGAAAATCATAGTGTAAAACTGTTTAAGTATACATTATTGATCCACCATAGTGAAGGAACCTTTGTTCATCAGAGAAATGTGTTCATAGGACAGCCGAATCCAGAGATACTTTAATCACACACTTTTAGATGCCCAACAGGTGTTAAGGTTATCTTTAAACTTTTCTCTCAGAGTGCTCTATTTATTAACATTATTTTTACTAAAATAAAGTGAAAAAGGGTGTTTTCACACCCCTTTCACATTATTTTAGTTTCACCTAAATTTACTAAAGAGCAATTGAAGTAGAATTCGTAAAATTCTACTCCAACCCCTAATTATCACATATTTTTAGTAAGCAGATCGCATTCCATAATTGTATTGGGAAATGCGATTACTAAAAATAAAATGTGAAAAAGTTCCCGGGGGAAGCCCTGTGATGATAACACCACCTGGAGTTTCCAGGGTTTCCCCCGGTTACCGGACTCCTGCTCTGCTCTAACAGGCAGAGCAGAGCCCGGAGTCGGCCCCAGTGATCAGCTGTGTGGTCTTAACAGACCACAAGCTGATCACTGCTAAAATAGAAAACTTACCAGGGACCGGAGATCGGTGTTCCAGTGATGTCCTCCATGTCTCTGGTCAGCTAGTTTCCCATTCTGCACTGTGACCCAGTCAGCTGCTGCATAGAACCGCTGACCGTGTCACAGTGTAGGATGGGAGACCAGCTTATCGGAGCCAGGGAGGCCATCACCTGAGCACCGATGACCTGACTGGAGGTAAGTGAAATTAACGGGGGGGGGGACGTGGGGCTCGTGGGGGAGTGGGGGTGCTGCGGGTGGTCGGCGCACGCACGGACACCTTGTCATTGTATTTTTTCCGAAACTAAAGTGCTAAGGCTGCGGAGGGGATTCGCAGGGACAGAGCTTTATCACAAGCTCTGTCCCTGCAAGGGATTTTTAATAAATCCCTGTGATACTGCGTGAATTCACAATGCGAATTCAGTCAGTAATATCACACTACACTCTGCATTTTAATGCAGATTGTAGTAAATAGAGCACAGAGAGAGGATTAAATAGCACATGATTCGATATGGTAGAATCTCTTATCACCTCCAAGAAAGGACTTCCAGGTGATATATCACATGGGAAAAAAATAGCAACAGGTGCATAGCATAATACTGCTGTACAAGGAATTTATTAAAAAACATCCATAAAAATATCCAAAAAGATATATACAGGACCACAATTATATATATAAAAAAAGGCCTAAAATAAACAGACACTTCTCCTGTTTAGTATGAATGCCATGGATATCTCTAAAACCTGAACTGTTGGGTTGACTTAAGGACAATGTTTGGGAACCTCTGGCTTAAAGTGTCACAAGATAGGACATAAGGCCTCAGAATGCAGAGAATGTGAACCAAGTAGTACTTCATCATGCAAGCATGCTATCAAGAATGAGTCAGCATTAAATGTAGCTGAAGTCAATGCAAAGATTCCTAGTACATGGACTCAGGAGCCACGATTCACTTTAGCTTTAATGAGAGTTGGTTCACTAAAGTCATGTGATCTTGCAAACATCAGGGGAATAGGAGATAAAGGGCCTGATTCACTACGGATCGCTATTGCGTTCACAGCTGTGATTACGCACTCAGGTCTGCTGCGAAAATATACTAATGAATGTAATCGCAAAGCCGTTGCACAGCCTGTATAGAGACGCCCACTTCCACTATCTCACTGTCACGGCCAGGGTATTTCAGCATGGCGCTAGGCGAGTGTTACCTGTGAGGTCATTGTGGCGCGGGCTGTCTGGTGGCGGAGCTGGTGTCTGGCTGGGGGCTTTGGCTGCGCGCGTTGTTGTGCGGGCCTGTTGTCACTCTGCCTGGCGGCGTCTCCATTCCGTTTGGCATGGGCGCCGCCATCTTGCCTTCTGGCCATGTGATGCGGCTGGCCAATCCTGGTGAGTCACATGTTCCCTCCGGCCAGTAACAGCACGGCATGGGGTATTTAGGAAGGATCAGTGCCTTCCTTCTTGGCCAGTGCAACGTGTATCTCAGCCTAGCTGAGAGGGAGTTCTCTGTGCTTATCCTGTTCCTGTGAATTCGCTGTCTGCCAGTCTGCCTGTCAGCTCCTAGCTCCCACTGGACTACTCCACTTCCTCCATCACCCTTGCCCATACCTGAGTGCCTGAGCCTGCTGACATCCTGCGCTTCAGTTCACTACCTGCATACCTGGTTTGATTATTTTCAGTTTCACTACCTGCACACCTGGACAGCTCTAATTGTTTCTACTTGTACATTAACCCTTTTACTCCCACCACAGAACTCTTGTGCACATTTATATATTCCTGGACTTTTATTTACTGCCACATTATATGTCTACTCAAGCACTTATTAAAAATCCTAGTTTTATTTTCAAATCTGCTTCTGTGATCGCTCCTGCTACCACCCCGGGTCCACAAACAACCCAGAACATAACACTCACATCTGTAATACCTTACAGTCCTGCATATAGATCGGTAACATAGAGTAACATCGGCCCCTCACGCACAATTACAGCAGGTATGACCTTACTCAGAAATTGCTAACCTCATCACACGCAGTGAGTACTCAAGCTGTGTATGCCGTCGCAGTGGCTAATTTATGCACCCCCAAGTAATGTCGTTCAAACGGACAGGCACGCCTGCATTTCTCCAACTACTCCCCTGTCACCACCCCCAAAGGCTGACCTCCTGTCCCTCTGTCTACGATGGCTTTGTATCTGCATAGGTGATCGCAGTGAGATAGCAATGCTAACTCATGCACGCGCACTGTGAAGCATACGCATGGGCAATACACACCATTGGACGATCTGTGTACGCTGTTGCATTTGCAATCCGTGATGAATCGGGCCCAAAATCCTAAATGCCACAAAAGTCAGGACAATTACTGTGCATTTGAGAATTAAAGGTGAAACAGTTGTCACAGACATAGAAGATGTACAATTTGTGCCAGATCAAGGAACCAAGCTAATTGCCATCAGTAACAGAATATGTGATGGAGATGCACCAATGGCACTTCTCTTAAATGCCCTGCTGCCTTTATTTTGTCCTGGTTACACCTTATAACCTATAAATCTTAATAACAACAAATGGTTAGACAAGATATGGGCGCTGGTATATAACACAATAAGAGCAATGTGAGTGGGGATAAAACTAGGTAAAGTGTGTAATATTAAAAAGTAAACATTAAAGCACATTCCTTCAACTTTAGATCTTGGTTCTCATTCCATATTCCATAGCGTTTCTCAATAAAAAAAAATAATATCCTTTCAACACTGCCTTGATAATGAGCTCTGACTTGAAATGCGTCGGAGGCTGAGGACAGGAGATTTTGTGATATCGACCAGTGGAGCAAGGTCCTGATCTTGTCACAGTAAAAATCAGGATAGAGGTTCCAGAGCCTCCATCTTTAATCCATCTACATGCTTCAATGTCACAAACATCTGCTAAAGCCTCCATTTTTTACCCTTTTGACTGATACTATATGTTATTTATATACTTTTATGGTGTTGTTTGGAATTCCCTCTTTTTATCTTTTATATATGCACTGAGGATCATATATTACTTTTTATTGAGAAACACCATATAATACGGAATTAGAACCAATAGAACCAAGATCTACAGTTGAAGGGAAATGTTTTCATGTTTTTATTTTTTTTATTTTACACACTTCACCTAGTTTTAACCCCCCTACATTTTATTTATTGTGTTATATGCCACACATCTTGTCCAACTGTTTGTTGTTATTACTTGCCATCTGTGTAATGGAGAAGAAACAATACAATGTCCAAATAGCAGAGGGACAGTGTGTTATGTACAATAAAAGAGGGACTGTATTTGCAACAGCAACCCAGTGCCGATAACTGTACATCCTAGACACTGAAGAGTGTTGTGCAATAGTGGCTTCAGATTCCAACCAGTCTATGTAGCTATGGCTTAGGAGACTGGGTCACCTAGGATATGACAATGTACAGAAGCTTCTATATGGCATAGTAACAGGGATGTCCATGAACAACCCAGAAAGACCAGAGTGTTAGAGTTATGTGAAGTTTAAGCAATCATGTTGCCCCTTTCCCAAGCCAGCATCCAGAGTTAAAGGACCTTAAGAACTAGTGTACACATGTGTGGTCTTGTGGTGGTAGTATAAATGAGTGGTAACCGCCAGTACAGACTCCCTGGGTCAAAGTTCTGCCCAGCAAACACCAACGGGAGGTCCAACCAGGACCTCAACCCCCTTGTATGTCTTCTGGAATCCAATGTTATCACTCTGTGAAGTTTTCTTCCAAATTATGTGATGTCGTTCAAATCCATCCAGTGGAAGGCACAGAACAGGTGCCCTGGGTCAAAGTTCTGCCTGGTGTACTCCGCCGTGAGGTTTGCCAGGACCCCAAACACTCCATTGGGCTTCCCACCCAATTGCCACCCCTCTGTAAAGTTTTCAGCCAAATCCTTCCAGTGGAAGGCCCAGAATAGGCTCCTCAGGTCAAAGTTCTGCCCCGCGTACACCAATGGGAGGTACAACTGGAACCTCAACCCCCTAATATGTCTTTTAGGATCCAACGTTTATGTCCAAATCCATCCAGTGGAAAATTCAGAACAGGCTCCCCGGGTCAAAGTTCTGCCAAGCGTACACCAACGGGAGGTCCGACCAGGACCTCAACCCCCTTCTATGTCTTTTAGGATCCAATATTTTTTTCCAAATCCATCCGGCGGAAGGCTCAGAACAGGCTCTCCAGGTCAAAGTGCTGCCCAGTGTACACCAACGGGAGGTCGGGCCGGGACCTCGATCCCCTTGTATGTCTTTTAGGATCCAATATATATTTCCAAATCCATCCAGTGGAAGGATCAGAACAGGCTCTATGGGTCAAAATGCTGCCCAGCATACACCAACTGGAGGTCCAACCGGGACCCCCCTAAAACCTGACCAGGATCCAACTGGACCACTTCACATTGGTTTCATCGCAACTGGTCTAGGGGTTTCCGAATGCATAACCGGACAAACAAACAAACTGACTAATTTTATATATAAAGATGGTACACTGATGACGCATGTATACTTCCTAAAATCAAAGAGTGAACTAACCAGTAAAATTGCAGAATACAACGATCTGTTGGAGAATATGAGAACAGTGATCTTGCTACTTTTCTAAACAGAAATTGGCATCCAACACCAATTAACAATTGCCTACACACCTGAGCAGAATGGCACGAGTGAAAGGGCAAACAGAATAATCTTTGTACTATAAGTGAAAGTAGAAAAGCCTATTTATTGTAATTCTGTATTGCAGGCTAAGAAATCCACATAGACAAAGTAGTTGCTGAGTGACAGGTGCAGGCTAGAAGACCTTGGACCAGTGCACCAATTGCTGGGTCTGAGAGTTGTGCAATATTTTAATGCTGGGACAGTTACCATGGACCAACAAGGGTACATTGAAGCAATACTCATCAAATTTGGCCAAACCACTAAGCACACCAATGGGCAAAAGCACGAAAATAACAAAAAGTTTTAGTTCAACAGATGTAGAAAATATGAGGAGTTCCTTATCGAAGTGACATTGAAATTTTATTGTATGCACGTTTTGGCACACATCCAGACATCAAACATGCAGTCAGTCACGTTAGCCAATTTACAATGAATCCAGGGAAAGAAAATGGACTGCTCTTAAATCCTGAGATACCCGAAGCGTACAAGCTCCTTAAAACTAAAGTTTGTAAAAAATGGAAGATTGGAGTTACAAGCCTTCTGTGATGCTGACTGGCATTGCATGTGGATGACAGACATTCCTACAGATGTGTCCTTGCTCATCTAGCTTCAATACGCCATGCAGCGCAATATACCTGGTGTGAGTGAGTGTTCAGGTCCCGTGCAACTAGGATGCACCAGGACACTGTGCTGATTAATATGATATGTGACACTTGTATATCTGTGTGTGAATAAGACTGTACTGAACTTGGCGTGGAAAAAAACTGTGTCCACTGCATCGTAGCACTTCACATGCTGATTGAGAGACTCAGTCACACACAGATATTCAAGTGTCACATATCAAATTAATCAGCATAGTCTCCTGGTGTGTCCTAGTCACATCGCATTGTGACTTATGTGCATTTTCTGCAAAAAAAAGATGCAAAAAAGACGCCTGGCGCTTGCAGAGTCCCACAGGACCAGAAGCGCCAAGAGGGGCTCTTTGACGTGACTGCAGCAAAGACAAGTGAGGACACATCTGTACATTGGATACCGATACACTTTGGCAGGTGCAGCTATCAGCTGGGCTAGCAGGAAACAGTCACTGTTGCCTTCTCCACTACAAAAGCAGAATATATGGCTCTCACAGAAACAACTAAAGAGACATAGGGGCATATTCAATTAGCCGTGGGGTTTACCCCGCGGCAAATTATCTCGCTTGACGTAATTCAATTAGCGGGGATTGCACGCGCGGGTGTCCCCGAGACCCCGCGCGCGAGTCCCCGCTGTCGGCCTTTACCTCGCACCTCATGTAGGTGCGAGGTAAAATGATGCGTGTAGCCGTCCTAATCGGGCTCGCGCTAGATGCTATAACACACTGTTTCCGCGTTGCTCGCGGAAACAGTGTGTTCCCGCGTGCGACATAGGAGTTAACGGCTCGGGGAAAAAGCTATTTTAATGAATAGCTTAACCCCACGCCGCGGGACTATCAAGCCCCAATTACTCGCGGGAGAGGTCCCGTGGGTAATTGGATATGCCCCATAGTGGTTGAAGGAGACTTTGTGTGTATTAGGTCTTTTTTGTCCAGTAGACACTGTCAACATTTCATGTGACAACAAAGGTGCAATTGACATGTCTTCCAGTAGTAAACACCATGGTCAGTCTAAGCATATTGCCATAAAAAAACATTTTATAAGAGAGCTGGTACAGTAGATAGCAGTTTAGTCAACGTGAAATATCTAACAAGTCTGATGTCACATACTAAATGCCTTTCTACAAAAATGTGGACTGAGTTGCATTCGAAATGTTGATGTGTTATGTATGTTATGTTTGGATTTGTATATCACTCTGTGTTTTTGGTTACAGGTTAGACATCCAAAATGTGGAATGTTTTGCAGTAATGTGTAATCATAGATAGTCTTGACCAAGGTTGGGGCGGTGCTGCTGGAGAAGAGAGTTCTGCGCCGTCTCCCCTGAGCCGCCAGAACCCTATACTGTCAGAGTCGTGTCACCTCCAACCTGGCTAAGGTAGATGAGCTACTGCGCATGCGTGATTTGGGTGAGCAATGCCAGGTGCTACTGTGCCACCACCGCTAGTTGCACTGAATACTTCACTGCCACCACTGTCTGTTAACACCAGTGTGTGCTCCACTATACAGCACACCACCTATATTAACCCCCATAGTTTCCTGAGTGTATCTGTTGAAACTGCTACATACATTGTATGCCTGTTGCATTAACCCTGGTTAATGTATTAATTGTGTGAAATTACCTCCATTACACACCAATACCACCTATATCAACAGCTATAGGTTCTACCAATACTTTTATGGACACAAAGAGCCAAATGTAATAGGGTGAGAGTTTAGAAAATGTGAGAGTTTCTGACACTTTTTAAACTCGGCCAATGTAATAGAGTCCGAAAACAAAGTAACAGAGCAAACTCGCATCTTTTTCAGACTTAAAAACCTCTTGCGATTTAAAATCTCATTCAGATGTTTTCCCATTGTGAAAATAAAACCTGAACAATGTGAGAGATTACTGCTAAACTCTCACATTTTCTAAACTCTCACCCTATTAAGTTTGGCCCAAAGTACTCTTAATTCAAACAAAATTGGTCATTCTGTGAATTTGAAGGAAAGCTTTGAAAATGTAGACCAAGTGCATTCTAAGAAACTGATAGGAAAAGACTACACAAATATCACTTTGAAGGTGCTACAGAGTACCGGGGCTGAGACTGAAGTGTAGGGGCACCAGTCAGTCATATCAAGATCTCTACATACAACTGGCCTGTATGGGATGATGTATAAAGAGGAGCCATTACTGAAGAAAAACATCATCAAAGCAAGTCTGGAGTTTGCCAGAAAACATCAGATGGACCCAGCTAAAATGTTGGATAAGGCTTTGTGGTTATATGAGACAAAACATTGGGTGTTTTCATCCCAATCACTAGGTGAGCCACAAACCTAACACCGCCTATTCCTCAGCAGACACCATTCCAACAGTGATGTAGCATGATGTTGTGGGGATGCTTTACCATAGCAGGAGCTGGGCATTATTTTAAAACTGAAAGACAGGGGAGGGGCAAAATACAGGGAACCTGCTAGAAAATTTACTGTTGGAAGAAAGTTAATCTTTCAAAGCATACTTGCCTACTGTGGAGTGCTGAGCTCCAGGAAGTCCATGAAGATGGAGGTCCAAAGTGGTGGGGCAGTGGTGAGGAGTCATGAACCACTTTGTTTTGCTGTGATTCATGACATTACTGTGGGTGAGGCTGCAATGGCACAACAAATAGCAAACTGCATCATCATGGCCGCCTACCCCACCCACTAAACCTGAGAAGTGACAGCAATGGCAGAATTCAGGACAATTGCACATTTCCCAGGAGCCAGGAGAATCTCCCCTATTGATGGTAGCAATAAGCATAAACTTACTGCATTGCTGGTCAGTCGTGGTCACTATTGCTCATGCGTAACTCAGTATTGTTGGGTCATACAGGAGCACTCTACCTGGAAGCCCAGTCTCGGTATTCCAGGTGCAATTTTTTTCAAAATTATAAATATAAACCAAAAATAGAAAGTTAAAAGAAGCAAAAATATTCCTTTTAAAATAATTAAGCATTTTTCTTTTTACTGCATAGCAGAAGGAGGACAGCCTTTTTGCTTTGCAAGATATGACACGGGAAACCAACATGCGTCCTGATGGCAATTGCATCCTGCAGGGCTTATAAAATAGGGAGAATCCCTGGATCTGCTGAAAAAAACTAGTTTACACTGGGTTTAGGGATTTTTACCCTTTGGTAAAAAGCATTTTTAGATATTAAAGGCCTGGTGCTGAGTTGAAATGATACCATGTGGCATGGAATTCATTGTGTAAATTTGCCCGCAAAGAGAATGGAGGCTTATGGACCAATGCAGGCTTGCACATACAGTATCTGGCACTTACTATTTCTTATAACTGCAGAGGCAGCATAGGAAAGGAAAGGGAGCAGCCCAACATGGGATGCAGTCAGGAAGCCGATGGTCGAAATGCTGACCTACGCTGGGAGCCCGACACCCGGCATAGAGAACGAAGGTAAGCCGGGTGCCGATCGCGGTCAGCCGCGCAGGGAGGGGATTAGGTTTTAGTTCTCCTGGGGAGACTTAGGGTTAGGCACCCCCCTGGGAAGGTTAGGTTTAGGGGGGGTTAGGGTTAGGCACCCCTCGGGGGGAAGTTAGGGTTAGGCACCCCCCCGGGAGACTAAGGGTTAGGCTACGGGGATGGGGGGTTAAGCCTATGGGGGAAGGTTAGGGTTAGGCACCCCTAAAGGAGGGTTAAGGGGGAGAATAGGGTTAGTTATACTTACCTTTTTAGCTGTCGGGATCTTCACCCCTGCCGGGCTTCCGCTGTTGGCCATGTGGCCAGCGGTATTACATTAGGGATGTGCAGGCTCGGATAGGTTCGAGTTTGCACGTTGAGTTCGGATTTTTCCCTCCAAAAAAACGGAACTCAGAAAGAAGCTAAACGTCATCTTACATGGACGAACATCATCATTCCTGGACAAAAGTCCAGGAATGATGATGTTCGTCCATGTAAGATGACGTTTAGCCTCTTTCTGAGTTCCGTTTTTTTGGAGGGAAAAATCCGAACTCAACGTGCAAACTCAAACCTATCCGAGCCTGCACATCCCTATATTACATACTGATTCCCCTAATATATACTGACTATAGTAATGGTGTGTCCACCCAAAAGCGGTTTAACCAAACCTGCTGTAAAATACATATTATTTACACCTGCTATAAGCCAGGTGCACAAACCCGCTGATAATGATGACTTGGTGTAAACCAGGGGCATATACAGGTGTCATATGAAATTCGGAATGTCGATATTCATTGTATTTACACCATAATCTCAGCATGGCCTGAAAAGTTTAGGCATAACAGATTAATATCTGCAATACAATCATCCTTTATCCATGCATACAGACTTTTTGTTGTTTAGTTCCTCATTAAAGCCCCAGGATTATTGTGCTGCAAGCAAAGTCATGGTAGTGTACACAAATAACAGGACAATTATCCCACCTGCATCATCCTCAATATGACAACATTTGCATTTCTCTCTTGTGCTGAAGAAAACACCTGTTTCCTATTGCCTGAAGGAAGAAGGTCTTGTTTTACAGACTGGTAACTGAATCTTCATCGGTCACCTTCTGCTATTATTTATGTGGAGATAAACATGCACTATGCTTGTCTATAGCATAGTGTAAGATGGGTAGATCATGCATACTCAATTCTTAGCTTCTATTCAAAACTACGTACTGCCTGGAAAAATATCACACATTCAAAACTGGAACTAAACAAGCAAATCCATTACCCTTGTTGTGTCAGTGTACATGCTATTTCTTTACTTGCAGGTCTGTCCTAGTAAAGATCCTGGCCTGTGTCTCCTTCATGTATTGGAAGAAAAACTGCATGGCATAATTTAAAAAAATATATATCAAGACAATTCAAAAATAGAAAATCAAATCAAATCGTACATAAAAAAAACTTAGCACATATTGTTATCATAAAATACAAACGTGTGCTTTGTGTCAACACAGAGGATAGTACAGACTAAATAATAGGATAGCTTACATGAATAACTCCAAAAAACATCTAAATGAAGTAGGCTTGTAACCCATTACGTAAATGCATCAAATAGAAATACAATATGCAACCACCTTATATAAGAAAAAGAAGAGGGGAGGGTATTAAGGGTACAAGGAAAGAAAAAGAGAGAACGGGCGGGGGAGGGGTGAAGCAGGTCTCCTGCTTTAAAGGAAGACAAAACATGGGCAGGTTAGTGTACAATAGAAGGGTCCTCCAGCAATATTCGTGTTTTATACCATGTGGTCATGTGGAAATAATTCTTACTTTGCAGAGCTGAGTTTATCTGCCAAGAAAATCTGGAAATCGGTACAGCAGTCATCATACAGAAAGCACCAAAATACAGAAAAACATGGCAGCTTTCTGATACAAATCAATCACAAGCCCACATTGTATTTCTTAGCATCCACATACTGTACTCTGCAGCACTGTACAACTAGGGAGATTAAAATAATGACAGACATGTACACATTGTTGAGGAGAACACTCTGTGCTGCCTCCTTATAACTGCTGCGGTCCCCATAGTAACGGATGTGCACTACTGCATACCTCCCAACATGACCCTCTCCAGGAGGGACACAATGCTCTGGTCCTGGACTTCCCTGGTAAGAGGTGGGGCTGCAGCACAGTTCAAAAGTCAAATAGGGGACTCACACCAACTGTCATTTCACACGCTGCCAAACATCACTGGCTGGGACTCACTGGCAGTTGGTATGTACTGTAGCCCCAGCTCTGGAGCCGCCACCAATCATAAATTACCAGGGAAGTCCAGGACCAGAGTATTGTGGACCTCATTCAGAGTCGGTCACGAGCGCCGATGCGCTCGCAACCGACTCGATGGTTTGGCCTGCGCAGCAGCCGCACTGTGCGTGCGCAAGCCCCGGAGCGACAGAGAAACTCTGTCGCTCCGGAGCTCGTTACCAAAGGGGCGGCTGTCGATGTTGATCGACAGCTGCCCCCGTTTGGTAGGTGGGCCGGGGGGATGGTTTCCAAAACGGAGGCCTACGAACACCTACTGTTTTGTGGGCGGCCGCACTGACATCATCAGTGATGTCAGTGGGGAGCTTCCTGCTCCATCAGAGCAGAAAGCTCCCTGGGGCTTACGAGTGCCCAGACACAACCTTAGGGTCTGGTCGTAAACCCCGATGGTCGCGATGGTGATCACCATCGCGACCATCAACCTGGTCGGTCGTTAAGCTGTGGGTGGTAACCCACAGCTTAACGATTGACAAGGAGGTGGCCGTTCAGGATGCAAGTGGCCGCTCTGATTCAGAGCGACCGCTTGCAACTAACGACCGCTCTGAATGAAGCCCTGTGTCCCTTCTGGAGAGGGTCATGTTGGGAGGTATGCTACAGGGCATGTGCAGGCTCCGACCCATTCCGCATCTGAGCATGTGCGCCATTACATGTCTATGGGGTCTATTTACTAAGCAGTGTTAGGAGACAGAGTAAAAAGTTATAAGTCTGTGATAAGGTGCCAGCCAATCGGCTCCCAACTGTCATTTTTCAAACACAGCCTGTGAGATGACAGTTGGGAGCTGATTGGCTGGCACCTTATCACAAACTTATCACTTTTCACTCTGTCTCATAACACTGCTTAGTAAATAGACCCCATAGACACGTAATGGCGCACATGCTCAGATGCGGAATGGGTCGGAGCCCGCACATGCCCTGTAGCATACCTCCCAACATGACCCTCTCCAGAAGGGACACAGGACCTCATTCAGAGTGGTCGTTAGTTGCAAGCGGTCACATTGAATCAGGGCGGCCGCTTGCATCCTGAACGGCCACCTCTTTGTCGATCGTTAAGCACCCACAGCTTAACGACCGACCAGGTTGATGGTTGCAATGGTGATCACCATCGCGACCATCGAGGCCTACGACCAGACCCTAAGGTAAAAATACAAGCTTCTATTTGTGGACATCTGGTAGGAAGTTGGGGATTCTCAGAGGGGGATTCTGCTGTTATACCTATATTGCTTGTATTTATACTATGTGAGGGCTTTTTAATATATCTGTGTACCAAAATGCCAGTTTTTTTCTTGTCTCCCATTCATACATTTAACTGCAAGTATGTGGAGTGGATCTGGAGGAAGATTAAAGACCTATTTTGAGAGCTCATTTTATTCAGTTGAAGTACAGTAAGCACAATATCCAAAGGGAGTCTCTGGTGGCAGAACAATAATTCCTCAAGGAGTTAAAGGGATTCTTTGTTAAGCATGAGGAACTGTGTTCTTTATTAGTGTTGTGTGTACTGTATATAGTTCCCATTGCTGTGTATGTATTCCAGCGGAACTGATCTTATTTTTGTGTGTGTAATATATAAGCTGGCATATGAATCTCTATTCTGTGTCTTTAGTTTCCTGCAGTTTCAAGTACAGAAGCGTGCAACAATCACTATCTCCTGGTTACTAAGAAAACCTATATTGAGTATTTGTTGGAAGGAGTGTACTCTCACCAGCATCCATCTACCATCCTGTTATTTACAATGAGCCAGGGATCACTAGGACCCACCAGAGCTCAGTCAGAAGAGGTCTGACCTCTGACATGCGCCACAGTCCACATCTTTACTCCATTGTATCCATGAGGACAGGACGAACTCTGAGACTCTTACCATAACCAAAGCAATTTCAGCACCCAAACGTAACCACAAGTAGCCTATACCACCATTGATATATAATAGGATACCAGGGCTACCATCTGCCGGTGCATTCGCCCAGCTCACGTCCATCACACTACAGTACCCAGCATTACCCTAAGCTCCAGCACACATATTGCCTACCGCTGTTATCCCTGTATCATTTGTTACATATTGTTCTAACAGATTGCAATAAATCTAAGAACTGGTTAACTCTCACCTGGAGGACTACTGCACTAAGCACATTCTGCTATGCATGTCTGTGACAGCTTTACTCTGCTGCTGCTATCTGCTGTCACTGGCCCAGTAATCATTTGCTAGTAGTTACCATCAATCCTCACATTAAACATCTCTGTAATCACCAAGCTACTGCAGAGTGGAATCTGTTCCAAAGCCATCACTAAATACAAATGCGGCTGCTGAAAGTCCAGACACTCCTGGTGTGGTATATATTGATACAGGGAGCAGCATATTGTTTGAAAAGCTGATGTGCTGAAAACTACTCTATGTGAAAGTTTGCCATGCAGATGGAACTGGGGAAATTGTGGAAGGTCACTAGTACCCCAGGTGGCAATCCAAATCCTGAAGATGCAGACAGAGCTATGGGGATGATTGGCCTAGCAGTGGCATCACATATTTATGCAGTAATCCATGGAAAAGATCCAGCTTATCATATGTGCATTGCACATGAATGAAGAGAATTAATCTAAGGCGCACACTACAGTATATGCAATGAAATTTAGTGAATGGAAAAACATGAATGAATATATAGACAGAATATTATCCATCTCTCAGCAGTTAATTTCAGTTGGCTTTGCTATTGATGATAAAGAGGTTGCTATGGCTATGCTGCAAAACCTTACGTAGCAGTATGACTTATTGTTAGTGGCTTTAGAGTCTAATACCATGAAGCTAATAACAGAGACTGTATGTACAAAATTATTGCAGGTCCAAGAGTGCATACCCACTGAAACAAATACTGAGAATTCTGGGCCTGATTCAGAGCCGCTCGCTGTTTGTGAGCGCTCGCTCTGAATCAGGGCAGGGATTTATTTTTTTTTGGCCTCCAGGCCGCTCGTTAAGCTGTGGATGACCACCCTCAGCTTTTGCGAGCAGCCTGGCAATGGTTGCGATTATTGCGAGGAGACCCTGTGGTAGGGTCTCAGCTCTCGCAAGCCCAAGTGGACTTCCTGCTCTAATAGAGCAGGAAGTCCACTACTGACATCACGAGTGATGTCAGTAGGGCCGCCCACAAATGCCAGGTGTTCCTAAGGGAATGCCTGCATTTGTGCAGCCACGCCCCCACCCCCGCCTACAAAACAGGGTGAGCTGTCAATAAACATCGACAGCCGCCCCGTCTTGTAGCGAGACCCATTGCGACGGAGCTTCCGTCGCAGTACGGGTCTCGTGCATGTGCACACTAGAGGAGGCGCATGCACAGTCGGGGAGCATCGCTGTGCGTTCGTGAGTGGGTCTGAATCAGGCCCTCTGTTCTTTTGTCTAAGAGTTCAAAGCACAAAAAGTTTAAGAACCATTGTTTCAAGTGTCACCTATTGGGACCTAAAGCCTCAGATTGTAGACTGAATGTATCAAGTGGCACCTCGTCACTTAAGTGTCACAGAGGGAATGAGTCAGCCATGAATGTAGCAGACAGCCACTATAGAGACTGCTGGTACATGGACTCAGGAGCCACAAGGCATTTCAGTTGTAATAAAAATTGGTTCAAGTCATTAAGGCCATGTAAGTCAACTAGAGTCCAAGGCATAGGAGGCAAAGTATTATAAGCTACTCAAGTTGGGACAGTTACACTATGCTTAAGAGTGAGAGGCAAGGCATTTGTCACTGACATGGAAGACCTACTGCTTGTGCCTATCCTAGCAACCAATCTGATTGCTGTCAATGTTCTAGAGTAGAGAGAATACAGAGTCCTGTTTACGAAGGGTTGGTGCATTGTGTACTGCCAAAGAGGGATTGGTTTTGCCACAGCTACCCAATACCAACAATGATACATCCTCGAAACTGTGGAATGCCAATGGTCACTAAGAAATAAACCCAATTAATTGAACTGTAGCACAGATGGTTGGGGCATCTAGGCTATGACAAAATACAGAAGTTTCAGAGTGGTATGGTGATTGGGATGTCGGAGTACAATTGTGAATGACCAGCATGTGAGAGCTGTGTAAAGGGTAGGCAGACATGTTTCACCTTCCAGAGCACGAGTGCCATTGAAGTTAGTACATACTGATGTGTGTGGACCAATGGAAGTTGAATCCATGAGTGGCAGGAGTTACTTCATCACACTCATCGAAGATGCTACAAAAGAACAAAACTGAAAGTGTATAGGGATCTCTTTGAGAACCAAATAGGTCAGAAGCTGAAAGTTTTAAGATTTGATGACAGTGATGAACAGGGAACTAGCCAAATACCTAAATGAAAATGGAATCCAGCATCAGCTAACCATTGCTTAGACACCAGAACAAAATGGAGTGAGAGAGCTAACAGAACAATATTTAAGAGAACCAGTAGTTAAGGGACTGTGGGCCTGATTCAGCAAGCAATGCAAGTGAGAGAACACACAGTGCGAGCCGACGTTTGCGATCTGCACATGAGTATGCATCGCATTGCGCGTGTGCAAACAGGTTGCTGAGTATAGTAAGTTCTCTCTCAGAGTATGCAGGGAGCCCGCAGAGACCTTTGATTTTGATTGACAGGAAGTGCCATTTGTGGGTGGTGACAGGGGGGTGGTCGGCCAAACGCAGGCGTGCCTGTGCGTTCGCACACCGTTACAGGGGCATGCATAAATTAATCTCTGCAGCGCCACATGCAGCCGAGCACCTCTCTGCATGCAGGAATCTCTCAAGTCCTGCGGCAGGGTCAGGTCTACCCTTAGCTTACACACAGCTTTGATGGCACTCGATGTCCCCGATGTTTACGCTGTTAATCACCGCATAGGTGGGCGGCTTTATGTTTTGCTGGGTGTCTGCTTCTTGTTTTGTGGTCTCCGTGCATATGCATTGCTTAGTATATTCTCGCAGCAGCTGGGTGCGTGCGTCTGCTAGCTTGCATTCCTTGCTGAATCATACATACACTACTGCACATGAGCAGCATCTCAGGGTGTATTTGCTCCATTGTGTCCATGAGAACAGGATGGACTCTGAGTCTCTCACCACAACCAGAGTCATTTCAGCACCCAAACATAAGCACAAGTACTCTATACCAACACCGATACATAGTAGGATACTAGGAAGGATTACCATCCACCAGTGCATTTGCCAAGCTCACGCCCGGCGCACTACAATGCCCAGGACTATCTTAAGCTCCAGACTGCTATATTCCACACAGTTTGCTTGCAACTGTGATATCCCTGTGTCATTTGTTACTTGCAGTTCTACCAGATTACAATAAATCTATGTGTGGACTAACTGCCACCAGCAACAACACCTGCGTTACACACACAGTACTATACGTACCTTGGCCAACACCTAGGATTAACTTTTCATCTGGAGGACTACTGCACTAAGCACATTCCGCTATGTATATCTGTAACAGCTTTACTCTGCTACTACTATCTGCTGTCACCATACTACTCTGCCAAACCACAATACTTTGTTCATATCTACAGGCATAGAAGAAGTATTGTTTGTACCAGATCTAGGAACCAATCTGATTGCCATCGGTGTACTGGAAAAGAAGCAATACATTGTCCAGTTTACAGAGGGACAGTGTGTTGTGTCCAATAAAAGAGGGAATGTGATGGCAACTGCAACCCGGTACCAACAAGTTTATATCCTAGACACTGATGAGTGTTGTGCTAGAGCGGCTTCAGATTGCAAACAACCTATGGAGCTATGGCATAAGAGACTGAGGGGTCTATTTACTAAGTAGTGTTAGGAGATAAAGTGAACGATAATAAGGTACCAGGCAATCAGCTCCTAACTGCCATGTCACAGGCTGTGTTTGCAAAATGGCAGTTAGGAGCTGACTGGCTGGTACCTTATCATCGTTCACTTTATCTCTTAACACAGCTTAGCAAATAGACTACTGAGGGCCTGAGTCAGCAAGGATCGCAATTGTAAAGCTGCACGCAGACCCTGAGTCACCTTAGGAGAGAATGGGCCTGATTCACTACGGATCGCAATATAGCATACGCACACAGGGCCTGATTCAGAGATGGATGCTCTGAAAGAGCGCTCGCTCTGAATCAGGGCGTTTTTTTTATTTTTGGAGCGGCCTCCTGGCCACTCGCATAGCTGTGGGTGACCACCTACAGCTATAGTGAGTGGCCAGGTTGATGGTTGCGGTGGTCAAGACTTGCGACGAGACCCTTGTGGTAGGGTCTTGTGGCCACAAGCCCCAGAGAGCTTCTGGCTCGAATAGACGGGAGGCAGTGGGAGAAGGCAGTGGAAGTCCAGCAGGGTAAGGAGCAGGTTAGGTGAAGCAGGCTAGGCAGAGATCCAACAGGCAGACGGACAACCTCAGGAACTCTCTCTCAGCTAGCGCTGAGAAACGCGTTGCACTGGCAATGAAAGGAAGCTCTGCACTCCCTTAAATACCCAGTGCCGCAATGTGACAGGCTAGAGAGAGCATATGACACACCAGAATAGGGCAACTAGGTCACATGTACGGAGGCAAGATGGCGGCGCCCATGCCAGAATGGAACGGAAGCACCACCAGGCCTAACCAGACCAGAGTGACAGTATGCCCGCACAGGACTACGCGCAGCTAATGCACCCCGCCAGACACCAGAGCCACCGCCAGACGCCCCTCGCCATAGCATCCTCACAGGTATTACCCATCATCCCTATGCCGGGAAACCCTGGTCGTGACACTTGCCTAATGAACAGTGCCTCCACCCAAGCAATACAAACTAATTCTCAATCCACCAGAGGCTAGCTTGGGATAAGCCCCCCCCCCTCTCGTGCCCCATATGTTAGGCAGATTTGTGGTACGATGCAACCTATCAAGGATCTCTTTAGCAATATTTGGACACAAAAGGCAATTTGACAGGAAACACTAACAGAGTTTTATTGTACAGGGACTTGCATGAAAAGGATCCTTTCTTGATGTAAACTGTTGGTTAAGTACAATGTATGTAGCCTGCCAATATTATTGACTCCAGGCAAAAAGTCCTGTACCGTACTTTTCGCATGCAGTACTTTTCGACCACTTCGCTGGTTTTCAATGCTGAAAAGTATCACGCGCGTGCCCACTTTCTGCCGTATTCAATTAGAAAACGGCGAAAACGGGAGCCGGCGAAACTGTAATATGCGAAAAGTACTGTCAGATTTGAGGAAATGAGCCTGACACCCCCCAAAAGATGGTCTGACATTGGGGATCACTGTAAATATAGCCCTACTGAAGGTATTTGAGGTACATATATGATTTCAATAGCTTCTATTTCGCGTCTTTGCAAAAGTGATGAAGAATAGCATTTTGCAGTTTTTTTGAAGAAAATACATAATCCCAGCAGATTTGGGGTACATGAAAATGGGTATTAGCATATTTTTAAGTTGCTAAAGTCAACTTTTAAAAATCGTAAAAAAAAACACCTTCCGCAAGCACCTGCAAATTTAAAAACACCTGGGGCATACTTGGGGACCCCCCTGGAGTCTATTTCGCTCGTTTTTAAGTTTGTCCCCCAACTTTGAACTTTTTCTCCCCCAAAACAAAAGTACTTTTTGGGGGTGATCAAAATACTTTTTTAAACTTTTTTTGACACAGATTACCTTTGGGGGACTGTCCCAAGGGTGCACTGTCGTTCCCGCAGCTCTGCACCCCAAAACTGCAATTCTGCACTTTTTTCAACACCTATTCATAAGCTAATCTTTTTCGCAGGTCTCATTGCATTGAGTTACCGCACCGGCGAAAAGAATTTAGAATTGAATACGGAGTAAACTTTTCACATGGCGAAATGACGTCACTCGCTTTTCTGCAGAAACAGACTTATTGCGGCTAATTGAATACAGCCCTTAGTGATTGTCCAAAATCCCCAATGATAATAATACACTCTGATATAATGTTCTATGCACAAGCATCACCTGGAATAACCTTCTTCTCCAGGCCCCTTATAACAGTGACTTTCTTTTACTATTCACTAAGCTATTTCAACCCTCAGGTGCACTAGTGCCCTCCCCCAAACACACACACTCACACTATAACTATAAGGCATCTACCTCTATTACATCAGCATCACAGCACATTGTTACTATAACTTAGTTCCTTTAGGTAACAGTTTATTATTCTGCTAGCAAATACGAGTAAGTATTTATTTTAATCAGTTGTCATTGGTGCACATATATGTATATATTTGTTGAACTGAACCGAGGTTTTGCTTTGTAGCATATAATAATAATAATAATAATAATAATAATAATAATAATAAAAGGTAGTAAGATGTCATTTTGTGACTCATGTTGCAGTTAATATCAGGATAATTTGGCATGGTCCATGGCTAGGTTAAGCCTACTACTTCAGTATGTTAGCAAATTCCTATTTAGAATGGTTGAATCTCATATACAGTTGTATGTTACAAGCAGGAAAGAGTAACAAGAATAAGAAACATTCTTTGTCTGACTTATAAGACTTCATACCTTTCCTGGATTACAGTTAGTAATGGCTATTAATATTTGACTGATGAGTGGGCATTTCCTAATAACCTTTCAATAATGGCAGGTTGCTTTGAATGAAATGAAACACTCACTATTACTATAACAGTCCTGAGGTAATTTCTCCAGTACTCTGTATATATAGACAGATCCTCTGGACAGTTAATTACCTTACATTGACGCTTTTCCTTATTTATAGTGCTGTTAACCTCCTCTTTCTTGTTACTATTAGTCCTGTTGCTGGCTCTTTAATGAGTGAGAGCCTGTGAGGGAGATGAGTCTCATTGTGTGGAGTTTGTATATTCTCCCTGTGCTTGCGTGGGTTTCCTCCGGGTACTCCGGTTTCCTCCCACACGCCAAAAATACACTGGTAGGTTAATTGGCTTCCCTCAAAATTGACCATAGTGTGTATGTTTGTGAGCATGTGGTAGGGAATATAGATTGTAAGCTTTACTGGGGCAGGGGCAGATGTGAATGGTAAGATATTCTCTCTGTAAAGCGCTGCGGAATATGTGTGCGCTATATAAATAACTGGTAATAAATAATAAAAAAAAAAAATTGTGATTTGTGAGCATAAAATGTGTAATGGTCATGCAGAGGCAACTTTTAATTGAAATTTACTTAAGGGCAATATCCTGATCTGAGTATGTGGGTCTAGTCAGGACTGAGTGCCTCAGGACAGCTCCACAAATTTATGCGCTCCTTCACTTCAGATGATTGGAAGCTAGATGATGTCAAACAGTGCTGCTATTGGATGCCAGCCTTCGAGTCAGCTCCCTGCATCTTCACTTTAACCCAGCCTCAGTCATCCCTAGCTGGGTGACATTCGCCTCCCCACCCCCACAGCACTGCTGCTGCTTCTCTGAAACCAATAATAAAGAATATATTTTAGAGATTAAAAAACAATAATCGTTTTCCTAATAAAATCTATAATAATATTGTTACTCTGTGTACAGAACGTATATATGAACTATAGTTAATAAAAAAATATTTGTAACTGTTTGACTATAACATCCCTAGTGCACCTCATTTGATAGATTCATTTTCCCTGTCTTGTGTTTTATATTGTTTAGTGTTTGAGTCTTATGAAGTAGCACATACATTCCCTAGTACCTCTAATCCAGACTTAGATATTACCTGGGACTGAGAGACTAAAAACATCCATCCATCATACACACAGAAATGCAATGTTTCAAATGTAGGATCTAGACAAAAGTATAATTTGTTGGTGCTGGGAACTTGTGTTAGTGCTTCATAACGTTATTCCAAACTATGTTATTGTTAACATAGTTCAGAAACAGATCAACTTGGAAAGATTAATGTCAGTGCCATCTTTTCCTTGTATTTTCTTGTATTTGAAGTAATGCGGCTTCCTTGATTGGATTGCCATTAAGTAGGCTTTCAAAAAAACTGATGAGGGATGGGCTGGAGTGGTCACATGACTATCAGCTCATAGAACAAGTGCTTGCCCCACCCTCTACTGTAGATACAAGCTAAGGGAAATCTTTTCAACTTTACCTCATTCCAACGGTGTTCAGGAGTGAACTTGGGAGATGGTCCTCGTTCAGAAATGAGGGAATACAAGGGTACACGGTGTACCCCTCCCTTGGACAAACTTATTTTATGTTCAGGAGTGAACTTGGGAGATGGGTAACTTGTATGATCTAGCTGAGCCCTGAATGTGGAATTGCTCTTTGATGAGAGCCCCTGGATTAGGGGGTCTTTTTAGTACACTGATCAGTTTGGCTGTAATTTTCCAGAAATGAATGTGACTATGGCTATGTTTGTAGACTTACAGAATCCCCCCCCCCCAATATTTTGCCTCTCTCCTCTCTGTGCTTTGTTCTTTTTTTCGGTTAAATTATTTACATAACTCCCAGAGCAAGGTACTGATTTATTAGAGGTTTTTTATTTAAGTATTACACACTCTGGCCTTCATTCAGAGGCGGCCGTACGATCTACAACCGCACGGCCGCCTCGATGTTTGTCTAGTGCGTATGCGCACGAGGGAGCCGGCTCCTTCGTGCGCATGCGTGAGACCCGCTACGACCGACAGCGCCGGTCGTAGCGGGTCTCTTTCCAAAGGGGGCGAGCTGTCGATGTTGATTAATAGCTCGCCCCGTTTGGAAGGCGGGCCGGGGGGGTGGCAGCCCAAACGGAGGCATTCCCATGGGAACGCCTACCGTTTGGGGGAAGCCCCACTGACATCACTAGTGATGTCAGTGGAGAGCTTCCAGCTCTGACAGAGCCAGAAGCTCTCCGGGTCTTACGACAAGTGAGACCCTACCCTAGGGTCTCGTCGTAAGCCCCGGAGAGCTTACGACCATCGCGACCATCACCCTAGCGGTCGTTAGAGCTGTGGGTCCTCCGACCGCCTCTGAATGAGGCCCTGGATGTCCTAATATTTCATGATATGTTTATGTCAACTTACTTCTTATTTTTTTCTAAACATAAAATTATAAAATAAAGTAATAAAACATCCTTTACAAAATTCTGACAAAAACTAAAGAGGTGCTTGTAAAAATAACAGACAAGTTTTCATTTTCTTCTTTAAGTTAAATTCCTTATCTTCCTTTGTATTTGGTTACATCAGGTCACTTGGCTGTAGTTTATCCCCAACAGGGTTAAGATACAGACACCTGTCGCTAAGTAGCCAAACCCTACCCCTCTGAAAGTGGGTGGTATTGTATAAAATATATATACTTACACAAAGAATGAGTATTAAACAAATAAAATGGTAGAAATGTAATTCATTTATTTAAAAACGGGGACTTTTTGATTACATTTTCACCCACAGATAACATGAATGTTTACTCTAAAGGAAACCTCCATTACCAACTATAATGAATTGCTCTAATTGTCCCATCAATAGTTTTAAGATAGATGTGGTTGGGTGCTGTAAAAATGTTTATGATTTCCTGTCCGGCACCATACGCAGATGAACAATAGAATCACACATATATCCACTTTATAGGTTCTGTGAAATGTGTTTTAAAATCAGAATGTAACTTTAACGCTAAAAAAGTAAAATGTTGTTTCTGATACTTGTGATGTGTTTATTAATTAGATATCTTAGAGACTACAATAAATATCCTTGGAGCTGTTTGTAAATCAGAGATGAACTGGATATTCCAAGAACCAACATTTAGACAACTGGAACTAATTAAAAACGTTTTTTGATTTCTTTTTAATAAATCTATTTTTGTATCCAAACTTTGTTCTTGTACTCATTTCCTGCCGCAGGCAACCACTATTCCCTGTGGACTTGTCTCTCAGAGAGCTTCTTCTGTGAAATATGACACCATATATTGAATACATGGACTACAATGACAAGAGAAAAACAAACACAATTAATGAAGGAGGAAAAACAGAAGCAGCCACTATATGTATTTAATCTATTGCATATAGCATGATGAAGTATGCTGACAAAAAAACATAAAATGATGACATTTTATATATATATATATATACATACAGTATATATATATATATATATATATATATATATATTTATATATATCAGATTCAAAAAGGGGAAAGAAAGGGAAGTGTTATGCCGCATATCTAGGCAATTAAAATGAGCAATTGAACGATTACAATATCGTTATCGTTCAGTTGCTCATTAATCGTTCACAAATCGGGAATACAAATGTTGAAAACGACCAGTGATGCGCGCTCCCGCTGGTCATTTTCGTCATCAATCATCGCCTGAACATGCCGGTCAATAATCCGATAACGACAGATTGGCCATGTTCAGGGATGAGGGAGGGTGCCTGCACAGAACGACATATCATTCAGTGTAGGCACTACAGGGGATGAGGAACGACTGTACAATACAATGTTGTAATCGTACTGTCGTTCCTCTATCTGCTAGTGGATACGCACCTTTAGAGTGAGAAATAAACAGAGGAAGAGAAAAAGAAGGAGGAGGTGCTGATTGGGATTTCCAAGCCTTCCAGAGGATTGAGTCTATTTTTTCCTGTGCAGTAGGGAGTGAGGGCTTGTTATTGTGATCAGGCTTAAGTACCTCATTTATTATTACCAGTTATTTATTTAGTGCACTCATATTCCACAGCATTTTACAGAGAATATTTGGCCATTCACATCACTTACTGTCCCAGTGCAGCTTACAGCCTATGGGCCTGATTCAGAGGGAATGGGATTGTATTACTGGCGGCTGTTTAGCCACCGGTTCAAATCCCGACAAGCAGAGACAGATAGGCTGAGGTAAGTACTCTAACCCTCCCCTCTCCCCCCCCTAACCTGCCTTTAGGGGTGCCTAACCCTAACCTCCCCCCTTAGTGCCTAACCATAGCCTCCCCCCTTTAGTGCCTAAACCTAACCCCCCTCCCTGCTTCCTAAACCTAACCCTTCTGGGGGGTGCCTAACCCTAAGCCCCCCTTCCCCTAGCCTAACCCTAACCCTCCCTGGGGAGTGCCTAACTCTAAGTCCCCCCGGGGTGCCCTAAACCTAACCCTCCCCTCCCCCCTGCAGGTAAGAGAACAGGCGTCCGTACTTACCTCGATCTGGCCCGTGGCGTTCTGTATTCCGGCATCAGAATTATGACGGGCGTTGGTATCTTGACACCTGTCATAACTCCTTAGCCGGCGTTCCGGCATCGGACATTTAACTCCAGATCATTGAGACTAACATTCAGTTGCATGCTGCTGCGACAGCTTTGCCGTCTTTTGTCATTGTTGCATCTGCGACTACAGGTTAATGCTAGATATAGCCCTTTCCCTGGTGTACAAGCATGTGCAAGGACTGAGACGCTCACTGACATGCCCGCAATACTCCCATATCAATAGTCATCTCCCAGTCACAGCCCAGGAGCACCCAGTACATTTTCAATAAACTTCTGATGCTGTGCATCTCAATCGCAACAGCGGTTCTGTGCATACACACCGTGGGATGCATGTGCCATATGACTTTTTAGCAACTTAGATACATGTGCAGTAGCAAAATAAATTGCTCCACTCTGTGAACACCAGCACGTGCAAGTCAGAATCAGCTTCCCTGGACAGTGCTTAAGACAAATTGGTTTCTGTTCTTAGTTCCTTTGTCCTGATCTAGTCTTTTGTCTACAAGACTCCCTCATTTAGGGGTCTATTTACTAAGCTTTGCTAGGAGATAAAGTGAACTGAGATAAACTTGGCTTTGATCGCTGGGCACCAGTGGCGGCTCCAGAGGTGGGGCAGTGCAGTCCACTGGCACTTGGTGTGGTGGCATTTGAATTTTGGACTGCACTGCCCCACCTCTGGAGCCTCCACTGCTAGGCACCAATAATTAGTATGTACTTCCTGAATACCTTTTCCAGCTTGATGACTAATTGAATTCTCCTTTTATTTATATATACATCTGTTTTAAACACGCTGGACGCTATTAATTAATTTCACTATTTTCACTTTTACACTTATAGTATATTACCAATACAATATTATCATTGATTTGAGCTGACAACCATAATTGTTACATCTGCTTCCCCTCTCCTTCAAGCCCTACACTGGCTCCCCTATCCCTTCAGATGCCAATTCAAGGTTCTTACACTCGCCTACAAAGCCCTCACCAAATCCTCTCCCACTTACATTTCTGTCCTTCTCTCCCTTCACACTCCTGCCTGTCCACTTTGCTCAACTAATGCATGCCGCCTCTCTTGCCAACTGATTACTTCCTCCCACTCCCGCCTCCAAGATTTTGCCCGTGCTGCTCCCTACCTTTGGAACTCTCTCCCTCTCCCTATCAGACTCTCCACCTCTCTACAAATCTTCAAACGGGCTCTCAAGACCCACTACTTCATCAAGGCCTTCCAGCTCTCATCCTAACCCACATAATACTCTCTCCTCCCTATCTTCCCCTTCTGTGTCACGCCTGTCTGTCTGCCCTTCCCCTTTAGAATGTAAGCTCTCACGAGCAGGGACCTCTTCCCTCATGTGCTTCTCTTTACATTTTCTTCTACTCCTTACTCCTCATAAGGGCACCTAACTCTCTGCCAACTCCCTGCTGCTGTGAGTGTTTTAATCACTATTGCAGCAATGTATATAATGTCCTTCACTGTACTATAAGTTACTTGTTTGTTTTTGTTTTTTTTTGTTCACTTATTATTTTATGTACTATGTAAGGCGCTGCGGAACACTTGTGGCTCCATATAAATAAAGGATTATAATAATAACAATAATACTGTTGTGTAATGTGGTTTTTGCAGATGTGATTCACAAACATCTTTATCTTGGTTAATTTTTTTTTTGGCGCTTTTCCATACACATTTCCATGTTTATATATATATATATATATATATATATATATATATGTATATATATATATATATGTATATATATATATATATATATATACACACATATGCATACATACATAAGCCCCACCCTGAATAGTGTGAATAAAATATGCAGACATTGGAGAATGGGCATTTAGAGCACCTCTACTGGTTTAAATATGCTCCCTATAATAGGCAGTGAGAGAAGATTAGCATTACCTTAGAAAATCTCACTGGATTAGCCGAAGTGTAGTACATATTACCTATAAAAGGGGAGATTTATTAAAGCTTGGAGACAGATAAAGTGGATGGAAATAATGTACCAACCAATCAGCTCCTGTAATTTTTTAAACAATGACAGTTAAAAGCTGATTGGTCGTTACTTTATCTATCTCCACTTTATCTGTTTCAAGTTTTGATATATCTGCCCCTAAATGTCTTAATGGGCCCAGCTGCTCCTTCTGTTCTCACTTGATAAGAGGAAATTCCTGGAAAATATTCTACAACTACATATTAATCAGACATCCATCACTTCCTAAGTTTCTTTTTTACTAGGCAACCTGAATAGCTGTACTGGTACCCAATCTCCTGGGAGTAGAGTGTGCTTTCATATTTTCCAATTATACCTGACTTTATTCTTTCTACCCAATGTCTCAGTAACCTTTTCAGTTAAAATATATGTATTCTTCAATCCTTTTCTGAGCTGTTCCACATATCTGGTATGAGATCTAAGCACATGTATATAGGAAGTCAGGCTTCACGTCCCGCTAGATTTATTTTTAGTACAGTTGTACATGTGAACCAGATGACAAATATGTCTGCTCCAATTTGGATCCAAGGTGCCCATATTCAGAAGGGTCCTATTAAACCTTTCAGGCTGAGAATCTCCCTTCGGGGTGATTGGGAGTAATCCTCGATTTTCTTATGCCACAAAGCTTACACAAATCCTGTGTGATTCAACGTCTCTCCCCTTGTTTGAATGTAATGTACAAAAAACCGTGGTGGACCTTTGGTCATTGGTAAGGTAAGCCTGGACATAACCAGTAAAATGATCGGTGGCCACTAAGTTACTACTAAACTGTCTGAAGGCCCTTACAGAGTCATGAAATCTATCTAAACTAACTCCAAAGGCACATTACTAGATATATTGACCATGGACGCTGAAAAAGTAGGGGGGATTTTCCTCACAATACAATATTCGGTCACATCATTTTCCATTAAACATCAATAAAATCAATCAGATGTCAACCCTAGAGTTTTGTCCAACCCCAGATGATCATCAAGGAGAGTCCAGTACCATGGTACAATATTTCACTGGAAGAACTAATTTTTTATTCTTTCCCATCATGTCTTTATACTATAAAGGCCATTATCTACTATTAACCATTTACGTTTCTTGAATGGTAATTTAGCCTTAAAAGAATTAATTTGGCTGAGTAAAACATTACCATTTTTTATTTCCAGATGGATTGGCCTGCTCAGAAATCATTTGACTTCGGCTTAACCATTGAAAATCCCCCATCTCCAAATTCAGCAACCAGCAGTAGGCCAATGGAAGGGCACTTCCAGAGGTTCCTAAGGTGGTAAAACATTCCTTCATAAAGAATGCTACTACTCTCCATACACAAAACAAACTTTTTCCAGAGGCTGGAAATTTTAGCCATACCTCTTCTTGGGAATGACAATATAAATTGGGCCTTTGAGATAGGGAGTCAGCATCAATATTGGATTTGCCAGGGCAGTATTTAATTCAAAAATTGCATATAGACAAAGAGCCATACATCAGGGTTGTAAGTAGAGGATTATTATCTGTATGGACCTCAAATTGGCACCACTGACCATTTTAATGCCAGAAATTCTGATTGTTCACTCATGATTAATCTTCTGGCTCTCATAGAATACTAGTTGTAATATATCCTGGTGATGCTGGTAAGTGGTGATGCTTATACCTCTCAAAAGTAGCATTAATATGAGTCACATAGGGCTATGAAGCATAAGCCAAAACTGGGCTGTTAGTCAAATTCTCTTTAATTTTAAGAAAACTCTTTAACAATCATCAGTCCACCATTTCCAAAAATCTACAATACTGTAGGTCTAAAATAAGGTCCCTGATTTGATTTTCTATTTGAAAGGGTTGTAGCATTTGGAAGGATATTAGTTAGGTCAGTCAAATTTTTGGCCATTTTAGAAAAAATTTGTACAAATCTATGATATCCTCAGAATCTCAAAAATGAATACAAATCCTATTGTCACGACCAGAGTTTCCCGGCATAGGGGACGACGGCTATTACCTGTGAGGGCACTGTGGTGTAGTCCTTCTGGCGGAGGGGCTGGTGTCTGGCGGCAGTTGTTGGCTGTGCGAGGTGTTCCGCAGGCACTGTGGTGGTGTTTTCATTCTGTTCTGGTATGGGCACCACCATCTTGCTTCTGGTCATGTGACTTAGTTGCTCCAATCCTGGCGTGTCACATGCTCTCTCCGACCATTCACGATCCTGCACTGAGTACCTAAGGGAGTTCAGAGCTTCCCATAGTTGCCAGTGCAACGTGTTTCACAGCGCATGCTGTGAGAAAGAGTTCCTGTGCTCCTGAGAGCTATCTGTTCCCTGCTCGCCTGTGCTTTTGCTGGATCCCAGCTTCCAAACAACCTGCATCTCTCTGCCTGCTCCCAGTCTACTGCTGGAACCAGCCTGCACCTTCTATTAACCCTCTCCCTGCCAAAAGACCTGAGTGTGCAGTTAACCCTGTACCTGCACTGCCTCCACTTACCTAGCTCTCTGCAGCTAATCCAGTTTCTTCACTGAGCCATCTCAGTACTACTCATCAGTTAACCAACTGCTCCTACTATTCAACTACTCCATAACCTCTCTGGATTTCATCTCATCAGTATCAATTTGTAACAAGATATCCTGTCTGCACCCTCGCAGTAACCATTTGGATTACAAAGACTTTTTATTATTTCTGTCACTACCTGGACATTACTCATTCATACTTCACTACAGTTTCTAGTCATCACCTCCCCATCTATATTCCGGACTTTATATTATCCGTGTACATGTCTTCAAGTTCACCCATTAAAAAACCCACTTTTCAGTTTAAGTCTGTTCAGGTGTCTGCTCCTGTTACTACCCCAGGTCCACAACAAACTCAGATCCTAACAGTTTGCACTGGCCCAATGGACTCGGCCATGGGACAGGAGTCCGGAATGGATTTAATTCAGTGCATAGCAGCCGGTTGGAAAACCTGGAAGCTATATAGCACCAAATGACCCAGTTTTTACAAGAAATGACTAAATATCAAGATATTCTGCAAACTACGTGGTTACACCTGCTCCTCCTTCTGATAACACAGGTTACAGAGCATCTCCTTGTTTGCACTTACCTACGCCAAGTAAATTTGACAAGCGGATTTCTTAATCTGTGTGATGAACATTTAACCTGGCAGCCAGATAATTTCCCTTCTGCTAAAACTAAGGTGGCCTATATTGTTTCCCTATTGACTGGCTCAGCTTTGGATTGGGCTTCTCCACTCTGGGAGCATTCAGACCCCCTTCTGGACAATTATTCTGAATTTCTAACATTCAGAAGGATATGTGATGAGCCAGGATGAACCATTTTGGCCTCATCCAGTATTATGACTCTAAAACAAGGAACCCGTCCTGTCAGCCAGTACGTTGTACAGTTTCAGATTTTGGCATCAGAGCTCAAATGGAATGAAGAAGCCCTTACCTCAGCTTTTTGGCACGGTCTTTCTGATCGATTAAAGGATGATCTGGTCACCAGCGAGCTTCCAACTAACCTTAAAGATATGATGTCTCTCTGCAATAAAGTAGACCTACACTTTAGAGAATGCCAAGCAGAGAAGCATAGAACTGTCCGTGACAAGCCACTCCCACTATCTACCCCTACCCATCTACCTCCTTCTCCTACAGATGAAGAGCCCATGCAGGTGAACCACCCATCACTCTAAAGAGGAACTACGGAGAAGAATATTGAAAAACCTCTGCCTAGATTGTGGAGATTCAGGGCACCTGGTGGCCTCCTGTTCCTGTAAGTTGGGAAATGCCCATTCCTAACTGGTCCCAGGGGACATCAAGTTAGGAGTAATA
Source organism: Taudactylus pleione (assembly GCA_031769625.1). Classification (NCBI taxonomy): domain Eukaryota; kingdom Metazoa; phylum Chordata; class Amphibia; order Anura; family Myobatrachidae; genus Taudactylus; species Taudactylus pleione. Next base: position 8,655,246 of record JAUIMM010000014.1, read on the forward strand.
AGTCTGTCCCCAAAGTTAAAGATTCAGTCTTAGCCGTAGCTTTAGACGTTACGCCTAAACCTGTTTTCTTCACTGCTCTGTTAGACTCTGGAGCAGCAGGAAACTTTGTGACCTCCAGTTTTGTTGACAAGCTACAAATTCCTTGTACATATCTTGATCACTCTATCTCCCTGACCTCTGTAGATGGACGACCTCTGTTAAATAGAACTGTCTCTAAGGAAACCCAGCCAGTCTTGGTTCGTATTGGAGCACTCCACTCTGAGCATCTTAAGTTCCTAGTTACACCCAAGGCTTCCCATGAAGTTATTCTAGGATTTCCATGGTTATGACAGAACAACCCCAGGATTGACTGGTGCACAATGCAAGTCCTCTCATGGAGTACAAGTTGTCAGGAATCTTGCCTTCCCAAAGTACGACCTGTGAGGAAAATAGCATCGATAGTATCTCCAGCAATACCTAAAGAATATCAATCCTTTGCTGATGTCTTTTCTGAAAAACAGGCTAATGTTTTACCACCTCACAGAAAATGGGATTGTCCAGTCGATCTACTACCTGACAAGATGCCGTCTAGTGGTCATACTTATCCTTACAAAGCCATGTCGGAGTATATCTGGGAGAATCTGGAGAAAGGTTTCATACAACCTTCCACTTCTCCTGCTGGAGCAGGTTTCTTTTTCGTTGCTAAGAAGGATGGTGGGCTAGGACCGTGTATAGACTACAGAGGCCTTAATGATATTACAGTTAAGAACAGATATCCACTCCCATTGATTACATAATTATTTGATAGAGTCAAGGGATCTACTATATTCTCCAAGTTAGACCTACATGGGGCTTACAATCTGATTCGTATTTGTGCCGAAGATGAGTGGAAGACCGCATTCAATACAAGGGATGGACATTTCGAATATCTTGTCATGCCCTTTGGGTTGTGCAATGCACGTGCTGTTTTTCAAGGTTTTGTCAATGAGATATTCAGGGATCTGTTATATGTCTCCGTTGTTGTCTATCTAGACGACATTCTGATTTTTTCTTCATCCCTAGAGGACCACCACAAACATGTAAAAGAAGTCCTGTCTCGCCTGAGAGAGAACCATCTATACTGTAAATTGGAAAAATGTGTCTTCAGCATTTGAAGTGTCCCATTCCTTGGATATATCATCTCCGGTTCCAGCTTGGAAAAGGATCCTAAAAAGTTCAAGCGATTCTGGACTAGTCTCGACCTCAGACATTGAAGGCTGTTCAGAGACTGCTCGGATTCGCCAGTTATTATAGATGTTCCATCAAGAGATTTTCATTTTTAATGGCTCCCATTACAGCATTAACTTGCAAAAATGCCAACCCTGCTCTGTGGCCTCCTGAGGCAGAAACCGCCTTCCAACTTCTGAAACAGGCTTTCATAACAGTTCCAGTCTTAAAACAACCTGACTTGGATAGACCCTTCCTATTAGTGGACGTATCTTCAGAGGCAGTGGGAGCTGTCCTCTCTCAACGATTTGAGGATAATCTAATCCATCCATGCAGGTTATTTTCTAAGAAGTTCTCTCCAGCCGGGAGGAACTACACCATAGGTGAACAAGAACTGTTAGCCATTAAGTTGGCATTAAAAGAATGGCGATACCTTTTGGAAGGGGCTAAATTTCCCTTTACTGTCTTCACTGATCATAGGAATCTTCTTTTCTTAAAAAATATCCAGTGCGTGAGTTCTCGTCTGGCCCGCTGGGCAATATTTTTTGCTCGTTTTCAATTTACTTTGTCTTTCCGGAGCTCTCAACCAAAAGGCTGATGCCTTGTCAAGGTACCTATCCTGTGATAACAATTCTGAGATTTTACGTAGTACCCCGGTGCTAGAGTCAAAAGTATTTGGTACTATTCAACTACAACCTCCTGTCAGGAAAACCTTTGTGGCCCCAAAGTTAAGGAAGCAGCTACTTACATGGGCTCATTCTTCACAGTTTGCAGGACACTCTGGCATTTGGATAACTCTGGAGTTTCTAAAAAGGTCTTACTGGTGGCCATCAATGAAAAATGACATAGTGGAGTTCATTTCTTCCTGTACTTCATGTGCTCAGCACAAGTCTCCTTGTCAAACTCCTGCTGGTGAACTATTACCTCTACCCATACCATCTTGCCCATGGACACATCTCTCAATGGATTTTGTAACAGATTTGCCAAATTCTAATGGCTATACCACCATCTAAGTTGTGATAGACCTGTTTTCAAAAATGGTTCACTATGTTCCTCTGAAGAAATTACCTGCTGCATCGGATCTGGCTCATCTTTTTGTTGATTACATATTTCGTCTCCATGGACTTCCTGCTGAGATTGTCTCGGATCGTGGTGTTCAGTTTGTAGCGAAGTTTTGGAGAGCTCTCTGTTCTGTTTTACAAGTGAAGTTGAATTTCTCTACGGCCTATCATCCGCAAGTAATGGATCTACTGAAAGAGTAAATCAGGGTCTCGAGACCATTTTAAGAATCTTCATGTCCTCCTCCCAAGATAATTGGTACGAATTTCTTCCCTGGGCTGAATTTGCGCACAATGCTTCTTATCATTCCTCCATGAATCAAACTCCATTTTTTATTGTGTACAGTCTGCACCCTTGAATTCCTGAATTTCAGAGTCTGCCTGTCTTTGATGTAACGGCTGTGGATAACACTGTACAGAAGTTTGCTTCAATGTGGGTTCAAGATTTGGAGAAGACATCCCTACGTTACAAAATTCGGGTGGACAGGAAGCGAAGGAAAGTGCCTCAAATGCAAGTCAGGAATCAAGTTTGGCTTTCCACCCACAATTTGCACCTCAGAGTTCCATCAATGAAGTTCGCCCCACGATTCACTGGACCCTTTTCCATTATTGAAATAATTAATCCAGTTCCCTACCGTCTCCAACTTCCCTCCTACCTAAGAATCTCTAATTTTTTCCACATATCCCTGCTCAAGCCGTTGATTCTCAGCAAGTTCCTCAAAGTCCTGCCAGTTCCTCCCCGTGTCAGTCGTTACAGTATCTCCTGGATTGGAGACGTTATGGCCCGGAAGAATGCTGCTGGCCTAATGCCCAAGACGTCCACGCTCCTACGCTCAACAGGAAGTTTCACTCTGCCCATCCAGAGAAGCCTGGTAAGTGTCCTGAGGCCACTTGTAAGGAGGGGGGGTACTGTAACGACCAGGGTTTCCCGGCATAGGGGACAATGGGTATTACCTGTGAGGGCGCTGTGGCATGGTCCTTCCGGCGGAGGGGCTGGTGTGTGGTGGCAGGCGTTGGCTGTCCAGGAATGATGATGTTCGTCCATGTAAGATGACGTTTTGCCTCTTTCTGAGTTCCGTTTTTTTGGAGGGAAAAATCCGAACTCCACGTGCAAACTCGAACCTATCCGAGCCTGCACATCCCTAATAAAAACCATCGGTACAATCGAGTACCATCGCAGCCTCACGCACACTTGCACAAGCCCTGACCATACTCAGAAATTGCTAACAACTATGAGGCCTCACACTGCGTATGACATCGCAGTGGCTAATTTATGCACGGTGTGTGAACGCAGTGGCACGCCTGCATTTCCCCCGACCACTCCCTGTCACCACCCACAAACAGTGTTTCCTGTCAATCACTCTGTGAGGGGGTCTGCGTGGCCTCTGTGATCGCAGCCCTGATTGCAATAGCTAGTTTGCGCACGTGCAATGTGGTGCATACGCATGCGCAGAACTCAACAATCGGACGATTGCGTGCATATTAGCAACTGCAATCTTTGCTGAATCAGGCCCTGAGTCACTCCATGCAAAGGCCGAATAACAAATTCAATCTCTTTCCCTGGGACACAGCTTAAATTTGCACATATTGCCATATGCTGATCTTTATTTACTTGTTTCCTCTTACACCAGGGATGGGGAACCTCAGGCCTGGGGGCCGTATAATGTGGTCATATAACAAGCAGGCAGAGTCACTATAAGACGGAGCTATTGATCAGGGTGAATGCAGTGATATCATTAGATCTAGCTAGTAGTGGTAGTGAGATACTAATCTCATGAATAGTAGTCATATTTAACGGCATTCCCATTCATTTAAAATTAGCAGATATAACAAATACCTGCAATAAATACCTGTAAATCCAAAAGGAAGAGATAAGATACAATTGTTTCGGAGTATACATATGGCTCTGAATATGAAACATTGTATCTCAATATAGTTTTGCTGCTGTGATACACACCACTGATTATAAAGCCTGTGAGGATGTTTGGTTGATAAAACAATTTCTATTCAACCTAAAACTTATATTCTACTACCATTTTGACAGTCTATAATCTCTACATACTACCTTTGATATTTATACCTACTAATAACTTTTATACACATACTTAATAATTAACATTTAGCGCTCTATAAGTGTAGCACTACAATAGAACGAGACACTGAGACATATCATAGCCTTATTTTAATTTTTTTCTAACTGTTCTATAAAAGTTTTATTTTGCTGGAATTTGTTTGTCTATTTAAAAATACCAAATAAAGGTTAAGTTTTAAAATAATTTTGTGTTTATGCAAATACAAGTGCACTCCATTGAAAGGACTACTTTCTCTTTGTTAGTAAAAATTGCTGACATAAGTCCTAGAGTAGCACCCCAAAGCAATATCCATTTTTTTTATAAGATAATTTATGAAAAATACATACATCAATAGGGGGTAATTTGCATAAGTTCATATTTAGGTTTCCTTTGGTGCAACCTTTCTTATTTTTGTGAATAATAAGATCATGCTCATAAACAACAAGTAATAGGCATTTGTAGTTCGATTGATATCCTTAGTTAACTGTTGTTAATTAACTATATACAAATATATATAATACGTCACCAGATAACCCACCAGGGTGTTTATAATAGTGTGAGTGCGAATTCCTCTGACTTAGTGGACCTTCCCTTATTATATCAGCATGGTCTTCCCCACTCCACCTTTCATACTTACACACTCACTATTTGTGACTTACTGTATCATGGGTGCAAAAAATACTATGAGGCTAATTCTAAGTCATACGCTGCAATGTCCATGTGTGCGCCTTTTACCACTATTGCCTCTGCAACTATATGCAAATGCCAGTACAAGCCCTTCCCTGGTGTACAAGTGTGTTTCTGACTGGGCAAGGACTGAGGCGCCCACTTTGAGCTCTGTGCATCTTTAGATGCAACCATCAGTCACACCATTAAAACTTGCACCAGCCACATGGTAGGTGCAGATTCTCCTTGAGTATATCCTCCAAAGTGAACGATTATGCGTCTGAGTTTGCAATCATTTCAACAACACAGGTGTGCGAAGCTCTAAAAATACCCAATAAGACAGACCACCTCCGTGAATCCGCAAAGCCAATTCCCTGTCACCTCCCAGGCTCCGTCCGGGAATGCACAATACATTTTCAAGACACTTCTGAGGTTGCGAGTCTCAATCGCGACTGCGACTATGTACTTTGTGCACACGCACTCTGGACACCAATATTAGTAAATTCTTAGAGAATAAATATCTTTTTACCAGAACACCATACAAACATAATAATGCATTTAATGAATATACATATATACACATACGCATAATATACTAGAACATATTTTATTAAATATTTAAGACAATGCTCATTCTATAGCTTTTCAAGGAGGTTGGCAATCCTGCTTGCTACATTTACCGTACCTCATTTTCAAATCTATATAACAAGTGAAAAAGTGTGTGTGTGTGTGTTTCTGTATGTTTGTCCTATATGAGCGACCAGCGTTTTGTACCTGGCTACACCAAATTTGGCATGGTGATGTAGTTTGACCAAGACTAGGTTTTAGCTATGTTTGAAGTTCATCAGGGCCATGTAAATCTAAATGGTGCCCACCAAGTAGGCCCTGGAGTCTCTGATTTGACATTTTTGTTAAGCAAGTTTGCTCTGGATGCCTTCCAGTGCCTAAAACTGCTCTGATCTGAAGGCACAGGCTGATATATACCAGTGGGGGGCAGGCAGAGCTCCAACGGAAGAGCAGTGAGTCGGAGGATCAACTGTAACACTGCACCTGCACTGACACTTACTAATTTCCTCCAAGCACATTTTCATATGCCATAGTCTCCAATGTTGGTCTGCAGAGATTTCTGCTCAGCAATGTTTTCTGTTCTGCACTGATTTTTGTTCTGCAGTGATTTCTGAAACCACAGTGATTTGGGAAGCTATACTGATTTCTGTCCTGTAAGTCACTCTGCTCCTGATATACCCCATTCGAAACAATCAGAGAATACGCCTGCCTGCACTGTCATTTACTCCTAAATTGCATTGTTAGCCAAGTGTGAATGACTTCTGTGCTCCTTGTCAAAGCTTTCTCCCATTAGTATAACCCATTCAAACTAAGTTTAGTTCTTTTCACATATAAGCCTTCAAAAGGATCGATAGGTCATTTTGAGGGCTAAATCCATTTTTGCAAACAGTGGGGTCCTTTTCAGGATCAACGGAATGAGGTTATAGGCGAGGACAATGTAACAAATGAAGGCTGCAGAATTAGGCTTTTCCTAGATTTAAAATTTTTAAGGGCCACACGCTGTCACACAATCTCATAAAACCAGGACACTCTTAAATTATACAGGTTCTGGGGATGAGAGGCTGGGTTCATACAGACCCTCTCATCTCTTCCAAAGTGCTATGTTATACCACTTTTCCAACAGCTGCATACATGAAATACAGAGTTTGTCAGCCCTCTGTGTTTGCATGCTAAACTTTGACATTAAACAGTGTGCATAATTAGCATTTCACTGACTGTCTCATCTTACAGCACCCATCCCGGGGTCTTAGCAGAGGGCCTGGCAGGCCCAGCAGCTCAGCACTTGTTACATTCAGACCATACTTGCCAACTCTCTCTCATTGTCAGGGAAACTCCTTGAAATATTAGCAATCTTCCTGGGATCATTAGTATAATTTCCCTGCATTGGTTATAAGGCGGAATGATCCCATTTTCTGAAAAGTGTATCTTCATCAACAAATAGATATTACGGACTGCTTTTGGGCTTGTTTACATTTGGATGTAAGTCAACTTTATGACACGCCTACACTTTAGCACCGTGCTCATAGGTGCTGATTTCACAATCTCCCTGAAATGCTTTTTCAAAAGTAGGCAAGTATGATTCAGACTGTGGCAGACAGCATCAATCCACAATCTTTGATGCTGGCAAAGCTTAGCATACAGAGATTACATACAGTAGGGGAGATTGATCACAGCCACACAGTACCACTGCGGGTGGGCCCCCTTCTGTCCAGGAACGGGATTCCAGTCCCAGCATTCCCCCTGATGGCAGCCCTGCTAGACATGGTCTTCAATATTGGTCTTCAGAGTGATTTCATGGGGTGACTCAGCTGCGGACGCAATAACAGGGATCATGCAAATTCCCAATTATCGGGAATCTTTGCATGTGCAGTAGGGGTCTGCGATCCCACACACAGTCTGGCAGCAGACTGTCAGTGATTGACAGAGTGCTGCCATTTCTGGGTGAGGAGGGGGTGGCGACTGCCTCCATTTCCCAAAATGGAGGCGTCTCTTCACCGTTGGGAGGGAGTGAAGAGACCAGGAATTTTCCTGGCCTCTTTTACTCATCTGCGGCGGCCAGCTTGTGTGACCCCATGGATACTCAGCCGGTCGAAGGGATTGCAGATGATCCGATGCTGCATCCTTGGACGCTGACTGGATCAGTAATGCATGCAGAAGCCATGACGCCTCCTGCTGCAATACCATATTACAGCTATCGCAGCTGCTACATGTGATTTCTGAAACTCAAGTGAGTTTGGAAGCTATACTGATTTCTGATCTGTAAGTCAGTCTGCTCCTGATATACCCCATTCCAAATGGTATGAGAATACGCCTGCGTGCACTGTCATTTACTCCTAATTTGCATAGTTATTAAGGCTATAGGCAAGGACAGGCTGTAGGCATACTTCAGGGTCCAGTCTTCAACCCGGGCAACACCGGGTATCAGGGCCGTAACTAGGGTGGTACGACCTGTGCCATGGCACAGGGTACCGCAGGGCAGGGGGCGCTGTTTGGGCCTGTCAATTTTCTGTTTATTATCATTCTCACTTGTAGCTTGTCTACATTTCATATATCAAACATAGGAACTTAGAGGCTGCTGCCAAGCTGAATGTACACCTGTTTGCAGAACATACCTTTAGTGTTTTTGCACTGCATATGCTCCGGAGCTGAGCTTACGCCAATATAGGCAACACAGAGTCGAACGCCTTTTGATTGCATCTCCACCCAGGAGACATAACTGGGCATCTCACATAATCAAAGTTCAGTGAGGGCATGTCTGTGCAACTGAGGGCTATGCAGAGCGGGTCGGATGCGTCAATATGTCTGTTTCCAGGCACAGTATTTTCATCAAGTATAGACTGGTGCAAGTGCACACTCATGATTTAAACTAGTATCAAACCAAGCAACAGCTATAGGAGTGAAAAAAACATTAATTTTCATTCAAATTTTAATGGCAGCGCCCATACTGTCCTTTGCCAAGGCTTGCATGACCTCTGCATCCTTTGTTTTGCCTTTACTAGGGTAGGGACTTGTAATTTAAAATGTGCCCCTGCCGCTTTAGGGATGGCTACATAAGAGTCTTTGGGGGAGATGTATTATAGTGGCATTTATCGTGCCACTATAACGCTTCCTGCTTCACCTCATTACCGAGGCGAAGCAGGAAGCACTACTGATGAGATGTATTAACATCTCATCGGACCCTCCGGCGATCCCCACAAGACCTAGAGCTGTTGCGCTGTGTCTCAGTCCTGGCTAGCTACCAAATGAGCATTCGTGGGATCTTGCAAATACCGCAAGATCCCGTGTGCAGGGGGAGCTGGCAGCCCCCACAGCAGGGACAGCGCTGTCCCTGCTGTGGGGATAGGGCATTGTCAGGCTGTAGCTGTCGATAGCGACAACTGTAGCGGGTAAGGCGAACTGGCTGTTCATATGTAGCCCAGACTATCGGCACTGCTATCTTGCTTATCTTGTAGAAAGCAGCGCCGATAATGACATAACGTGCGCTGATGCCACTTCGGCTGTTCATACATCTCCCTCTTTGGTACATATGTGCAGTAGAATAATATACATAGGGGCTGATTCTGAGTTGCACACAAAGTGGCAGTAGGTGTGGGCAGTGGCAGATGCCTGATTTACTAACTTATGCTAATGTAAGACTCTATAGTTCTAATGTTGGGTCGTATCATCCCTTGCACCAGTCCTATGCGAGGTGCGAGAGATCTGTAAGAACAGACTTCCCTCCCCCATAAACATCATAATAGCACGGAGCTTTCATACATGCTCACGGCACTCCCATGACATTTGTGGTTCCAAACGCCTGCATTATTGCTAACCAGTTGCCGCCTTGAAATGCCCAGTTTCACAGAAGACAGCTCCAGACAAGGTTTATACCAAGTCAGAATAGGATGGATATAAACACAAAAATGTGGACATTGGCTTCTGTGAGTGCGCTGTATGCAAACATTCATCATTACATCCGTGACCTGAGGGCCTGATTCAGAGCCGAACGCTCTGACCAGAGCGCTCGCTCTGAATCAGGGCCCTCCTCCATGAAAATGGAGCATCCTCCTGGACGCTCGCATAGCTGTGGGTGACCACCCACAGCTTATGCGAGCGTCCATGATGATGGTCGCGATGGTCAAGACCATCGTGACCATTGGGCTTGCGACGGAGACCCTGCAGTAGGGTCTCGCTGCCGCAAGCCTGGAGTGATTTTGGCTCTATCAGAGCCAAAATCACTCCCACTGACATCACTAGTGATGTCAGTGGGGCCGGCTTCAACGCTAGGCGTTCCCATGGGAACGCCTCTGTCTGGCAGCCACGCCCCCGGCACGCCCACCAAAGGAGGCGTGCTGTCAATCAACATCGACAGCACGCCCCCTTTGGTGCGAGACCCGGAGCAACGGAGAGCCCGTCGCTATCCGGGTCTCGCGCATGCGCATGATGGAGCTCCCTCCATCGTGCGCATGCGCAGTGGGGCAACATCGACCCGCTTGCGAGCGTCCTGCGCTCGCGAGCGGGTCTGAATGACCCCCTGAGATCCTTCCAACTCAGAATCAGCTCCATTATGTGCATAAAACAAGCTAAAAACAAGCACAAACTGAGCTTACGCCCAACTCTACATGAGCCCCTGTGAGTTCACATATTACAACAATGCATTAATGCCATAATCAGACTATATACTAAGAAATGAAGCTGGCACAGTAGAAGGTTCCTATGCAGCATCATGCACTGCAGTGAGGAAGACACCTGTGAATGTCACACGGGTGAAGACTAGGTCAGAAAGAATGACAGGAGCTCACCACTAGCATTTACTCATGCATGAATAGTTGGCATCTGTCCAGTTCTAAGGTTTAAAGTTTTGCCCCTTGAACTGTCCCTATTTTTCACTATTAACCAACTGCACAATAAAATTCCTTTATTTCAGAACTAGCATTTGCCCGCAACTTCACTCGCGTGGATGTCTGTTGTTTGCTCAGCAGAACAAATTTTACAGAGATAGTAGTGGTATGTAATATTGTGATGTAAATTTTATATTGTAGACATTGATTACAAAATATAATGAAGATGAAAACCACACTGGCGCTCCTGGATATGTTGCCCGAGAAATTCTAGGTTGTACCCCAATACAACAATAATATCAATGGTTTAAGATGTAGAAGGATTTCTCAGGGCACTACCATGTTATCACCCATAAAAACTTGATTCAGCAAGAATCGCTGATGTGATCATGGCTGCAATTGTGCACGCAGTTCTGCTGTGAAAGTATGCTAATAATTGCAATCGCAAAGCACTCTCACTGACAACATGTAGATGCCCACATCCCTTCTAGCACATCAGTAATACTTTGCAATCCAGCCAAAACATCAGTAACATCAAAGTGCATCGGAGCCACTCGCACATTTAAGGCAGGTCTGACCCTACCACTAAATCGCTAACATTCCTGCACACAGTGATAGCTCAGGCTGCATAGGGCATTACAGTGGCTAAGTTATGCACGCCCCTGCAACGGCGCTCAAATGCACAGACACGCCTGCGTTTCTCCAGCTACTCCCCCCAAACGGTACTTCCTGTCAATCACTCTGCCATGGGTCTGCATACTCACTGCGATTGCAGTCCCGATCGCAGTGAGGCATTTGCGCACAATGATCAACCGACTGTGGGCCTGATTCAAAGCCGCTCGCAAAAAGCTAGCGCTCGCTGTGAATCAGGGCGGGCGCTTGTTTTTTAAGTTGCGGCCTCCTGGCCGCTCGCATAGCTGCGGGTTACCACCCACAGCTTATGCGAGCAGCCAGGTGATGGTCGCGATGGTCTTGACCATCGGACTTGCGACGAGACCCTTACGGTAGGGTCTCGTTGCCGGAAGCCCCAGTGGACTTCCTGCTCTAGTAAAAGCAGGAAGTCCACCTACTGACATCACGAGTGATGTCAGTAGGGCCGCCCACAAACGGCAGGCGTTCCGGTAGGAACGCCTCCGTTTGCCCAGCCACCCCCTCTCCCCGCCTACAAAATGGGGTGAGCTGTCGATCAACATCGACAGCCGCCCCTTTTGTAGTGAGTCCCGGAGCGAGTGCTTTTTGCGCTCACTCCGGGGCTCGCGCACGCGCAGTGCGCACTGGCCCACATTCGACCCGCTTGCGAGCACAATGCGCTTGTGAGCGGGTCTGAATCAGGCCCTGTGTGTGCTTTAGCAGTTGCAATACTTGCTGAATCAGGCCCTGGGGTCCTATAATAATTGGGGATACCACAATATGGATAGAATCAAAAACTCAAATGAAGAAGAAAAGACCTTATCCAGACGTTATATAGTTTTTTCAATCCTATGCATGTTCTCCTTTGGCAGATGAGACCTTCATGTGAAATGTTCATAGACGAAAAAAGTTATTCAAATGAGAATCTTTTCAATATTGCATGAAGTGAAGTCTCTCCATTAGTCACACACACTCAAAAAGAGGGGTAGAAAGGAGAGCACATAGGGCTTCATTCAGAGGCGGCCGTACGGTCTACGACCAAACGGCCGCCTCGATGTTTGTCCAGTGCGCATGCGCATGAGGGAGCCAGCTCCTTCGTGCGCATGCGTGAGACCCGCTATGACCGACAGCGCCGGTCGTAGCTGGTCTCTTTCCAAAGGGGGCGAGCTGTCAATGTTGATTGACAGCTCGCCCCATTTGGAAGGCGGGCCGGGGGGTTGGCAGCCCAAACGGAGGCGTTCCCATGGGAACGCCTGTCGTTTGGGGGAGGCCCCACTGACATCACTAGTGATGTCAGTGGAGAGCTTCCGGCTATGACGGAGCCAGAAGCTCTCCGGAGCTTACAACAAGTGAGACCCTACCCTAGGGTCTCATCGTAAGCCCCGATGGTCGCGATGGTCTATGACCATCGTGACCATCACCCTTGCGGTCATTAGAGCTGTGGGTGTAAACCCACAGCGTAACAACCGAAACAGAGGCGGCCGGTCAGGATGCAAGCGGCCGCCCAGTTTCTAAGCGACCGCTTGCATCCTCCGACCGCCTCTGAATGAGGGCCATAGTGTAGATCAAAAATGGTTTAATTCATATAAATACAAATATATCCAAATATACAATAAAGGTAAAATAGAAACACAAAATTACCAAACCAAATAAGCTACAAGAGCATACCAATACAGGTATGGAAGTATCCAAACAGACTGTGAGAATTGGAACCGTACCGTGATAGCTCCCAAGTCCCACCAGAAGGAGCATGGAAATGGGTATAAAATAGCGGGAGGCTCCGGAAACTTCCCTCCTTACTTCCAGGCTCTGTCACAGGGGGTTACACCGGACTGGCTCAATGATTAGAATTTCCCATGTCACGTCACAAATGTACATAGGTAAGTACAATACGCCGACAACGCGTTTCAAATCTCAAGGACTCTTCCTTAGGGCTGCTTCGCTGAAAAATGTATCTGAATTTAGGGCCTGATCCATATGCACTACCGATGTCAGACGTAGTGAAATGATTATTCGCTACTGCGCATGCACCTAGGTCGCACCGCACATGTGTCCCGATTGTCTTCTCACAGAGACGCAGTTGTAAGTTCAGGCGCACACAGGGATATTGAAAATGTTATGGGCATTCCTAGGTGGTAACAGGGAAGTGTCTTAGATGATCACATAGATGGTCCATCTTATGGGCGTTTTATGAGAGTGTTGCGTTAGTGAAAATGACAGCGTACACAGATGCTCAACAGCTCACATAGGCGCCATACATGGACTGAGAAGCTGCTCCTGCCATAGCCCTGATGTATGTTTTAATAGTGCAACCAATGGTGTATCTAAGGATGCACCAATCGGTATTTCAGTGTGTAAGGACACTGAAGTGGTCATCTCAGTCCTTGCACATTTGGATGCACATAAAGTAACAGGCGGACGATCGCCAATAAAGACTCAGGGTCTGATTCAGAGGTAAATGTGAATCCCATCATGACTGCGTATTTGTACACAGTGGTAATGATAATTCATGCTAATGCCAAAGCCGCTGTAATTTGTACAAAGACGCCTACTGACTGCATTTCTAATGAGCCGCTTGTACAAAGATATACCATAGGTCGCAAATTGGTTAAAGGATTGAACTTATGAGCATCCACCAATCAAGATAACTCCAGTGATGTGACAGGGAAAAGATAATGGTTTATGGGAAGGTCATAAAATGTTGTATAGTGACTCTTGTTACTAATATGTCAATGTTCATGTGACATGTTAATCCACTTCCCAATTTCCTTGAACATCTGTGAAATGTCACAGACCCTGACCATATATCAAAGACCACTCCAGCCATGACAAAATTCCATTTCGGAAGAAGTTATAAATTAGGTAATATTATTCATTTTGGAGACACCCATAGAAGATATCCACATCTTCTGTTTATTTGTTAGTAATAAGATGCTGTATTCTTCTTCTCTGATGTACCCTGCAGAAGTATAATATGTTTAAACTTTTTCTCACTTCAAATAGTTGGTAAGCATACTCTGGACAAAGGACCATAAAACCTAATTAGCATCTGCACAAACTAGTGAGTCGACAGAAAGTGGTCTGTATGACAGACCATGCAGGTATAAAATACCATGTAGAGTTCTAAAACTGTACAATTCTTGAGAGCCAATTGGACATCAGTAATTGCTCCATCTTCTTGCATCTCCCCGCAAACAGAGTCATGTAAGTGAGACTGTTCTGTTATTTTAAGTGCGTAGGGAGATCAGAAGCTTCCTTCTTGGTGTGTGTTCCTCCTGAACTGTGGTTGCTTATTATTGGCAACTTAATAGTGAGTGTGAGAGAATCTGGAAAGTGTAATAATTTATGTAGACAGACCTGATTGTTGTTTTTTGTTTAACTCTGTGCCAGACCCATGTAAAACAGGCACAAGTGAGTACTGATCTTGACAAAGTTACGAACAGCAGCTAGAGATTGGAGTATCTTGGAACCGGGTTAATGACAAGTACCGTGTAGTCAAAATAGCAAGATAAGGTAGTAGAAAGAAGCAGTGGACTGGAAAACAATCTAAAACTTGCAAAGGGTTAGCCCACAATAAAATGGTCAATCTCCACTGGTGGTGTGGCACAGCTTGGAGGCGACATCTACTTCAACAATGGAGCTAGTGTTCTCTCTCCCAGGTCACTAAAATGTCATGTTACAGCTCTAATTAACAGTATTTAGTTACAAGAGAGGTATGCATGCTGATCACTGGTATATAGTGTAGACTTTGGTATTACAGTATTGGAGATTATCTGGTTTACTAAAGAAGTAGTTTCTCAAAGCAACCAACAGGTATGTGGCAGTCTGCCCATAAGCTGTTGCAGGATGTGTATGGCGCTCATGATCCCGGCGGTCAGAATCCCAATGCCGGCATCCTGACCAGGTTACAATCCCGACGGCTCTAGGTAAGTAACCCTAGTTACATTAACCAGCCGAAACTGTACAGCCCAGCCCTGGGATCCTCGGCAAGTGGGAACCCCCTAAAAAAAGGGGTTCCCCCCTCCCGAGGATACCCTAGGGCTGGGGTGAAGCCCAGGGCTATTACCTGCACTCCTGGTGGCAGTGGGTGCAGGGTTAATGTGTGATAGTTAATAAATAGTAAGGGCCCACTAGCACCTGTACCATCAATGTAAAGAAAATATTTAAATAAAGACAAGACATGCACACACCGAATATGTTATCCCTTTATTAACCACTCATGTGCACTCACACTACATACTTACCTACTCCATGGCGCTGGTCAGTCCGATTCTCCATGAAGAAATCAAGGGAATTTGGGTAAAATTAAAAACGCTCTCCTGATCCCACAGACACGCAAGCACTGTATGTACATACTATACTCACAGTGCTTTCCCCAGAATGACAGTTCCCATGTGGTTTCCTGCACCTTAGTGCTGATTGGCTATAGGTGCCTACACACGAAACGATATTGGTAACAATCTGACACTGAGGAACAACCAATTGTTAAAATCTTTCCATGTGTATGCACTATATCGTGCATTGTGTGCTCCCGTGGGGTCGTCGGCCTCATCCCCCCTTTTGTACATGCAGAAAGATTAGGCGAGACGGATGACGATCCCATGCAGTTATGCGGTTGGGGTCTGGTTATCGGGTGGGCGGGCACTGGATCGCCCAGTGTGTACGGACCACTCGATATGTTGGCCTGGGATTGTGGGTCGCATCAGCGGTTACACAATCTACTGTGGGCCTGATTCTGCAAGGATTGTAATTGCAAACCTGCATGCAGGCTATAGATATATGATGTATGCACACAGGCAGCTTTACAATTCAGAGCCTGATTCAGAGCCGGACGCTATTTGCGCTCACTCGTTCAGAAAAAGGGGCCGGCAATTTAAATTGAGCGCTCGCTCTTTGCGGTCTGTTGACGCCTCTATGTCTGAGCGAGCGAACGAAACATGCACTCGCTATTTTGTAAAGACGCCCCCTGGCCACTCGCATCCTATGTCATCTCCGCTATTTATTTGATTAATCGAGTACATCGAAAGGCGTCTGAACTGCTCGCAGTGCTTGTGGTAGGATTTTCCTACCGCAATCATGCGAACAGTTCAGGCTAAGAAACAACCAAGTGACGTGGTCGATGATGCTGCTTTGTTAATTATGCACACCCTTAAAATGCCCGTTTTGACCGTTTGGTACGCCTGCGATCGGATCTCCACTCCCCGTTTTCAAGCACCTTCCCCTGTTACCACCCACAAACGCCTCATTCTGTCACTCAAATTAGCAGGCACTCGCTATTTTGCGAGCGCTCGATTTCCGATCGCACTGACTGGTTGACGCATGCGCATTACGACCCATACGCATGCGCAGATGTGCGAACATCGCTCGGAGCGAACGAGCGGCCGTTTACGAGCGGCTCTGAATCAGGCCCTCAGATCCTTGCAGATATGGTAATGCAAGAGGAGGCATCACGCCTCCTGTGCATTACTTATCCGAGCTGCGTTGTCCAACGCAGCATCGGATAATCTGCGTACCATTGACTGACTGCAGTGACCCATGGCAGTTTAGAGGAAGAGGCCAGGAAATTTCTGTCAGCTGACGGAGATCCTGGCTTCCTCCATTCCCCGCAACGGCGGCGACACACCTCCATTTTGGAAAACAGTGGGCATCGCCATCCCCTCCCCACCCCCAAACGGCAGCAGACTTTCAATCACTGACAGTCTGCTGCCAGTTTACGTGCGGGCTCGCAGACCTGTTCTGCCCATGAGAATGGGTCGGACGCCAGCGCAGATTCCCGAACACCTACTGAATTAGGCCCTGTGTGTACCCTTTAGAGTCAGACTTAGCCAATCAGTGGGCGGTTTTTGATTGGCAGAGCGAGGTCTGACAGTTTGCCAATCAGCGCTAAGGTGCAGGAAACCATGTGGGAACATACAGTGCATGCATGTCCGTGGGATCGAGAGAGCGGTTTTAAATGAATGAACTATGCTTATTTTATACAACAATACAATTTCTGAAATACTACTGTAGGTGATGAGTCTCTTCCAGGAAGAGAGTTTCCTAAACTGTTTAACTATACATAATAAAGTATATGACGGAAAAAAGTTCACTAGTGATGTCTTTTCTTTATCTCTCTAAAATGATTTTGCAATTACTTCAATCCACAATAAACAGTCTATATATCACTCCCTATTTCTTTGTCGAGCTGTTTTTTTTCTCCACCTGTCACATAATTAAGAGAAATTAATCCTGTGTGCTTGTCTTTTTCTTCTTTACATAGAAATCCGTTCTCACATTGCTTCCGTGTATGTTCTCAGAGGTATATATTAAATGAGAATAATAAATGAGAATGTAAGCTCCTATGAGCAGGGCCCTCTACCCTCTTGTGCTTCTCCTTACTCTACCTACATCTACTTCTTACTCTCTACCAGGGCACCTAACACTTAGTTGCTTGGCATTGTTGCTTATCTGGGTGTTATGGTCGCGAATGTAGCAATGTATATTATCCATGTCCTGTAATGTATTGTATTGTACTGTACTGTAAGTCACTGTAAATCAATCTATTTGTTTATGTACTTTGTAAGGCGCTGCAGAACACTTGTGGCGCCATATAAATAAATGATAATAATATTAATAAAAGGTAAAAAAACACATCTCGTGATTGTATTCGGCACACCGCCCCAAATATGTAGGGAATCAGCCATGCATCAGATTTTCTTTTCTATAAAACAGTGGTTAAAAAATTAAAAAAAGAGAACACACTTTAAAAATCAAGAACACTCTTTATATAAAAATCTCTCCTGCAAGTCTGATTTATGGAAAGGCAGGTACACCGAGCATGTGGACAACTAAATGATTTTAAGATCCCGGGATTTTGAGTTCCTCACTGCAGCTTCAAGTTCTCCGCCTCTGCCAGAGTGTGACTTCAGCCTCGATGTAAAAGCTGATCTCACCAGCTTGCCAATGCGTTTCCACCTGAATGGTCTTTGTCAAGGCACCTGAACTGCTTACTCCGATAAACTGTTTGTACTGCTATCTCAGCCTAACTGTTCTGTGGGCCTGATTCAGGGCTGGACGTTGTGGCGACTCATTCGCAATTGAGTTAGTGTATAACATTTGCGTATGCACAGGAGCCGCCCTGCGCATGTGCAGATCTGGTCCTGCGTTGTTGGATGCAGTACAGCAGACGACAATTGATTAACAGTCTGCCTGTGATTTGGGAGTGTTGAAGAAATCGGGGGCGTCGGCCCCTTTCTTAAGGAATCCCGAGGCTAGTGGCTACATCTTCAGAACCAGAAACTCAGGCCTCAGCAACTTAGATGAGATGGGCATTCCGAGCAACCTTAAGGTTGCGCAGATGTCCGTTGTTGCTGATGGTAATCAGATGCTACATCTTTGGAAGCATGCGGTGGATCAAAGAAGCCGGCAGTGGGTCTCTTTTTACTAAAGACGCCTCTTGCTGCATTAACATAACTTCTCAGATCCGCTGCTACCAAAGATGCAGCACCGACACCACTTGTGTCCACATCTGAGGCACCGTGTGACACTGAGGATTTTAATATACTATGAACGTTAGGACATTCTAGTTATTAATTAATTGTTATACTGATAGGGTGTAGTATATTTTTCTTGACATTCACGTGACATTCATGTCAAGATTCATTATGTCGACATGAGAATATCTACATGGTCTTAATGTTGACATGTTTATTATGTCGAAATTGACCATGTCGATACTGATAGGTTGACATTATTTACTGTTATTCAGACCCTAATCATTTTGACAATCAGTGGCGTTACAAGGGGGGTGACACCAAGGTGCAGACTCCCCCTCAGTGACAGGAGCCGGGTGCTGCACTGTATAATTAAGTGTAGCACTCGGCTCCTGACACTGTGAGTGAGCCGGCCGGCACTGCGCAGTCCGCACCTCCGGCGCATTCGGTATGATTTACCGCTGGCCGCATGGCCGGCGGGTCAAATCCCGTCAACGGCATCCCAACAGAGGAGGAAATCCCGATCGTCCTAAAGGCAAGTATAAACAAATCTAATTCTACCCCCTAACCCTCCTTTAGCGTGCCTAACCCTAATACCCCCTCTAAGTGCATAAACCTGACTCCCCCTTCACCGCCGCCTAACCCTAAGTCCCCCCTGGAAGCCCTTAACCTAACCCCCCCGCGTGGTTGTCCGCGCACGGCATCACTTCGTTCGGGATGCCGGTAAAATGACAGGCGTCTAGATTTAGACGCCTGTCATTTAAGCCTCGCCGAGATTAAGCAGTCGGGAAGCCGGCTGTCGGCATTGCGACGGCCAGCTTCCTCAACGTTTACCCCTCCGGCACCCCCCTGCCTCCCAGTGATAAGAAGCACGGTTACGGGAGTCGGACCACGGGGGTTCGGCCATGAACACAGCATCCCTCCCCGCACCAGGTGACACCTCGGGGAGGGACGCCACTGATGACAATGTCAACATTTCTGTTGTCAACATTCTGTCAATGTCGACCCTGCTGTCAAAATTTTGAATTATGACTGCATACCACTGTGATATCCATAGTATGCAGGGCGTCTTAAGGCTGGAGTATAGAGCAACCCATCTATTGCTATCCTCACTGCATAAAGAATAGTAGTAAGAAGGTGTGTGGAGTGTTGCATGATGACATATAGAGCCTGATTCAGAGTTGAACGCTAATAGCATTGCTGGTGCCTCTAAAATATGCTAATGCAGCAGGAGGTGTATAAAGTAAAAAGAAGCCTTCAGTCGGCATCACATTTCCGAGTGCTGAGTCTGAAGATGCAGCATTGGATTACCATGGCAACCGCCGCAGTCATTGCACTGCTGAGTAAGTCTAATCTTATTTGGAATTGGCGACTAATTCCTTGGCCTGGGGCAGGAAATCTGCGATAGAAGTCGCAGACCCTAGCCTCGGCACTCCCACAAAATGGAGGTGACACGCCTCTGATTTGGAGAACGGTCCCCATCGCCGCTCATTGCCCGCCCTCAAACACCAAGGGCACTGCGATCGGGGTCACAGTGACATCGCAGCACATGTGCAGTGCACCCTCCATCGGACTTGCACGCAAACCATCGAGTAGCCGAATCAGTTGAGGAATTATCGGTAAACTGCCCATGCGTCTAAGTCGCACTGCGAATGTGTCATGCAAGATTACCGTATTCTCTGGCAGAGACTATTTACTTGCAGTGTGATTGCCTGTCATAGGTGCAAATTGCAGTCATCCACCACTAGAGTCTTCATTATTTATTAGTTTACCAATTTGTTTTTTGTGATTTTCTCAGTCAAGAGTTCACTTCTACCATGCAAGAAAAGTATAGATCTTTTTTATGGTCACATCTAGTAAGTATATTTTTAATATAAATTCCTGCAGAATAAATATCTGAAACGTTCTCCAAACTGTAGATGAGCGTAACAGTGAGAGTACAATTTGGTGACACAGTCAGGCCTGTACACATAATTGTGTTACTAGTAAATGCAGCCTGATAAATCCATATGCAGAGCCACTTGTTACATAATGGAATCTAATGACAGCCTTGTACTGAATATGGGAGTATCTATGCAGCCAAGGTGTGACTGATGCCACAGGGTGAGGTCAGGGTGCTGCTGTCATTCCCTGTCCAGGTGCTCCTCCTTCTCTCCCGGCCATGGAGGAGGGCTGGGCCCGGCTGCTGCTGACGTCAGCGGTAGCTGCTGGGCTCCGGTACTGAGGCTGCTGGGCGGTGAGGGTGAGCTGGAGCTGCTGCTGGGCTGTGCAGTGCTCTGGGGGTCAGAGAGTAAAGCGAGGTCCCTGCCTCCCTGTGTCCGTGTGTTCCCGGCTCTGGCGGTGCTGCAGGAAGAGTGTAGGGTGAGTGAGTGCTCCTGTGCACGGGCATAATCTAGTGAGTGATCTTTGCTCTACCTCTGCTCCCTGTAGCCTTCTCACCCTCTGCTACTACTGTAGGGCTGTCATATGTAGCTGCTACAGAGACACAGCCTTACCTGCCGGTCTCCTCAGCAGGCACTTGTACTGACACACTTTCATGTAGTTTAGGAGTTTAATGTTTATTTTCTGCAGTGACCACATCACTCTGTCAGTCCCCCTCCCTAGTCCCCACTCAGAGTGAGTCCCATTCTCCACCCCCTTTATGATCATGGATGAACCTCTCTTCCTGGATCCCTTTTCTCTATGGGTTATGGAATGATGATGTAACTTTTCTTAATATCCCCCACTATTAATATTCTTCCCATTATAACTTTGTCTGAGTAGTGATATCTGTATGCTACTGTTGGGATGTAAAATGTATGTGTTAGTTTATACCAATTGAAGAATCCGGTATAATAAAACCCCCTCCTTACTAATAGTACAGAACATTGATATATGCCACCTATTTTAGTTTTTGCAATATTTATTTTTTAATAGAAGATTGGTTATATAAATCATTGACTGACAGGAATCCTAAACTTCTTTTAAAGTACAATGGTGACAGTTGATGTCATTTATTCCACAGCCCGACATTAATTAACAGACCACAGAAACAGCCTTCGCCAAGAAAAATTCCCACCAGTAGCTAATTTGTCACCACATTGTTGATGTAAAGAGTTTTCCTATAGAAAATAGATTATTTAATGTTTTACTGGCCACCTGCCTAAGCCTCTGTAATTTTTTTGTCCCTGTTAATTTGTTAGATCATTATTACAGGTAAAATACATTTGTTTGTGTTTTCCACTACGTGAGTGTCAAGTAAAGTACAATGTAAGCTTTTGGATTCCATTGAGGATTATTGTGCCCCTCACCCCCACGTACACTTGGCAAATGTGTGCTCAGAAAACAGTTTGATCTCTACTAAATGTTTAGAATAAAAAAAATTGTGGTGATGTCAAATAATTGATACAAATTTGGATTTGAAAAAATACACACAAGAACCTCTCTCCTTGCTGAGACATTAGGAGTATATTTACTAAAGTGCGGGTTTATTGAAGTGGAGTTATTGTCCATAGCAACCAACCAGATTCTAGCTATTATCTTTTAGAAGGTGCTAGGTAAATAAGTAGAATCTGTTTGGTTGGTAAGGGCAACACCTCCACTTTTATAAACCCGCACTTTAGTAAATATACAAGAGATTTGGCTTTGTCTTCGATACAATATTCTAATTTCTTTTTATTTTTTTATTACTTATAACTTCGCTCAAAGTTAAGCGGCCCATACACGATGTGGACGATTTCGATCAATCGTAATGATCAATTGTGCACATCATGTGTTGAATTTGTATGTTTACGATGCCAATGCGCGTCCCCACCGTCTTATAGCTGGATAGTAGATCTTATGGAAAAACAATAACCATTGCTATCTATTGTGTACAATGTGATACACATTAGCATCCGTACCGTATGATCGTAACGATCAATCGTACACCATTTGAACACATCGTATGGAGAATTTCAAGGGAAATCGTACAACACATCGTGACGTTTCATTATCGCACTGTGTATGGCTGGCATTATTGTGCATGGGTCGATGAGTTGCTGTAAAATGATATGAGAATGTTACTTTATATAAACAGTTAGAATGATCAATTATACAATTTTGAGCATACAAATGACCTATACTTATTGGTTTCTGGTACCATGGAAATAAATTAAACATGTTAAATAAAAAGGTCTATTGTTTTGTGGTTCTGGCTCTGTACATTGGGCTAACACTTCATGGGCTTTTTATTTTTATCTGATGATATCTTGGTATTACCAAACATGCATTCGTTGTGCATTTTACAAACCGTAAATATGAGACCTGATACTTGTTAGTTTTGATAATGGATGTTTCAGTGAACAATTTTGACTGTTTAGGACATAAAACTTATTCAAAGTGCATTTGCAAGAGTTCAATAACTGCATATGTTTCAGTGCATTACATGAAGTGGATACAAATGTATAGGTGTGTGTATGTATGCCCTTAATTCAGTGGTTCCCAATCTGGGTGCCTCAGGACACTTCCAGGGGTGCCTCAGGTTGGTGGACCAGCACCAAATAAAAAGATTTTTAGGCCCAGGGGTGCCGTGAAAGAAATGCTGATACTCCAGGGCGCCGTGATTCAACAAAGTTTGGGAACCACTGCCTTAATTTCATCACTAACATTGTCGTTTTTGCGCAATGTGACCAATTTTGTTTGGACTATTATTACAAATCTGAATTGCTCTCTGGCCAGCCTCAGATATTATGCATTTTTTTTTTTTTGCCAGATGAAAACTGGTTTGGGCCTTGGTGTCTCTATACTTTTGCCAAGGTGAAAAGTACACATGTAGGTTGAAATGTTTTGTATTTCATGTGCAGACTGATTTATAACCAAACCCTGCAATGACTCCTCTACACTTTAGGGTGTATGGTTATGCAAGAATCAAAATTACTTTAAAAATAGAAACTGTAGACTATCCTGTTTGTGCACACCTTAAGTTTATCTACTAAGGTGAGTAATTATCAGTGCTGAACGATCGTCTCAGAAGAAGTGTGGTAACAGTGGATTGAGGAGTAGATGTATCAAGCCGTGGAGAGAGATAAAGTACCAACCAATCAGCTCCTAACTGTCATTTTTCAAACACTGCCTATAAAATGACAGTTAGAAACTGATTGATTGGTACTTTATCTCTTTCCACGGCTTGTTACATCTCCTTACCGATTCTCACTGATTTTCCTTACGTTTAAGTAAATCGCTTTCCAGTCCATTGGTAGTATGGCTGTGTTGTTGGACTCCCAACAGTATAATTTACTCCATGTATGTCATGTACATCTCTTGAAATTATGATCTTACTGTTCATGCTTAGGACAGTGGTTTCCAAACTTTCTTGAATCAAAGCGCACTAAAGTACCAGCATATATTTCACGGCACCCCTAGGCCCAAAGTTTCTTATTGAAAAAAAAAAATGATTAAATGAAGTAAATTGTACTTACCTGTCATCCTTAGGGTAAGTATGTGATGGTGGACAGAGTTGCTCTTCTTTTCCACAGATTTTATTTGGCAGCCACCACCACTGGTTTAGCCTATCAGAGAGGTTCCCAAATGTGTTCCTCAAGACTCCCCAACAGTTCAGGTTTTTGAGATATCCATAGTTGAGCACAGGTGGTTAAATAAAATTGACTGAGGTACTAATTAAGTCACCTGTGGTGAAGCACTTATATCCTTAAAACTGTTAGGGTTCCTTGAGGACAGAGGGCCTTAGTCAGACCCGGTCGCAACTGGGTTTATGTTTGCCCACTGGGCATGCGCACATTGGAGCCGGCTCCGACGTGCGCATGCGCGAGACCCGGCTAGTGACGGGTGCTCTGTCGCTACGGGTCTCGCACCAAAGGGGGCGAGCTGTCGATGGTGATTGACAGCTCGCCCCGTTTGGGAGGTGGGCATGGGGGTGGCCGGCCAAAAGGCTGCGTTCACGACGGAATGCTTGCCGTTTGAGGGCGGCGCCACTGACATCCTGACCATCGCGACCATCAAACTGGTCGCTCGCTAGAGCTGTGGGTGGTAACCCACAGCTTAGCTAGCGACCAGGAGGCCGCACTTCACACCACAAGCGCCGCCCTCATTCAGAGCTACCGCTTGTATCTAGCGATCGCCTCTTGATGAGGGCCAGAGTCTGGGAACCTCTGGCCTATCACATTGACCATAAATTGATTTCGCCAAGCGCAGTGTCAACAATTATTTATAAAGACCTCTAATGCAGTTAAAGTTTGTGTATTTATTTTCTGAAAAATCAATTACAATTAATGCTGGCCATACACGCTACAATTATCGGGACGATCCGCCCGATATCGGCGGATCGCCTCGATAATTGTAGCGTGTGGGAGGGCGACCGAGGGTTTAATATTGCTCGGTCGGGCATGCTGGATTGTCCAGCTTGCCCGTCCGATGCGATATTTCCCGTTAAACTGTCGGCCGCATTGGGCAATGTATGCCCAGCGCAGCCGACAGACAGACATTTCCTGTGTTCCTTCGGAAGGAACAGGGAAATGTCTCCGCCCCCGGGGGCAGAGCGCGGATGTTGGGCTATACACTGTGAGATTTCTCTCAAAGTGTATGCCGGCGACTTCTGCGGCTGGCAGCCGGCCAGATAAAATGTCTGTCGGTCTGACAGACATTTTATCTGGTAGTGTATGCCCAGCATAAGTGGTTGGTTTACTTTTAAGACAAAGATGGTGACGCTAACCATGTGCTGTGTCAAATATTATTATTTGAGGAAAGATTTGCTAGAAGAAGGGTGTAATACATTGGCGGATGGTTGTAATAAAATACACTGACTAATAAACAAACTGCATTTGGGATGGTAAAAAGCAGGTCAACTTTTATGTTTTAACTCTCCCCCCTTAGTGCCTAACCCTCCCTGCTTAGTGCCTAACCCTCCCCCCCTTAGTGCCTAACCCTAACCCTCCCCCCCTTAGTGCCTAACCCTAACCCTTCCCCCTTAGTGTTTAACCATAATCCTCCCCCCTTAGTGCCTAACCCTAACCTCCCCCTGGTGGTGCCTGATCCTAACCCCCCCTGTCTGGATCCTAACTTCCCCCCTCCTGCAGCCTAACCCCAAGTACCCCCGGGGCGCCTAAACCTATCCCCCCCGCAGCTAATACTTACCTTGCCCCGGTGTCCTTACGATTGGGATGCCGGGATTCCGACGCCGGCGTCTCCAAGCATGTTGGGATTCTGGCGCCGGTGTTCTCTCGGTGATCGGGATTCCGGCAGTCGGCATCCTGATCGTCGGGATATTAACTGCATCCCCTGTGCGGATAGTTTTTTTCATATTTATGGGAATGCGGTCAATATCCCATCAAGTGGGATACCGGCGTTTAGAATCCTGGTGCCGGCATCCCGAGGGTTAGGGTTAAGGGCTGGGCACTAGGGGGAGGGTTAGGTTTAGGGTGCGGGGGAGGTTAGGTTTAGGCACTAGGGGGAGTGTTAGGTTTAGGCAGCGGGGAGGGAGGGTTAGGGTAGGGGTAAGAGAAGGGTTAGGATACCTACCAACAGGTGTCAGTATCCTAACCCTGTCGGGATGCCGGTGTCTGGATTCTGACCACCGGGATCCCGAGCATCGGCATCCTGTACCCATTCCTATTTATGGTTGTGTTTATTGTAAATATTACTTTCTTAATTAGCAGAATATTTAGCTCGCCTATACTGATGTTATTGTGACCCATTTGTTGTGCTTAATGTGTCTAGTTTCAGACTAGTCTGCAATGTGATATATAATATAAACTGATTATGTTGCACAACATATGTACATTTCATTTAGCGTAGCAATGTACTGTTGGTCTTTCTGCACATTTCCAGGTTTCCTGTTACTTGCTCATCCCTAGGATCTCTGGAATGCTCTGTTTTGTTGTCCTGTGATTTTTTCCCCCCACATTTCCTGCAGAGAAATTTATGGGAATATTTTCCTGAATACACTAATACAAGGAATATAAAACACACAATTAAGATAAAGTATATGTAGTTTTTGCAGTCAAGTAAAATACGTTTGATAGGCAATTGTCTGAATTCAAGGTTATAGTGACATGGCAAACTTATAACTACATAATTTATTTGACTTCCCTACATGTGTAATGACCATTCAGATGTAAAATCCAGTATATTTCCAGTGCCCTATCCATACGTGGTTTGTTTGTTGTCCCCGTGGTGCATGGATTTCCTCCAATGCTCTGGAAAAAACAGACTGGGGAGGGGGGGGTTATTTACTTATCCACACACACTAGGGTTAATTTCATTGTAATATGTGACAGAAATTTAGATTGTAAGCTCCAGTGGGGCAGGGACTAATGTGAATGGCCATACATTCTCTGTTAAAGCGCTGCATAACATGTGCTAGTGTCCATGCAAGACCGGGGGCCAGTGCAGTGCTTCCCAAAATGGGGGTCTGTTTGTCCAGGGAGGGGGCGTGTCCCCATGACACATCCCCAATTTGTCACTTTTGGGGGTGTGCCCAGCACTTATGGAGGTATTGGGCTTCCCCAAGCTCTTCTCTCACTATGAATAGATGCTGTGAAGTGTTCTCCCCAGAAAAAATTTCCAGCCGGGTGGCATAAAGAAGTAGGCGGATGGGGGGCCTTCGCAATACACAAATGCAGTTTAAGTGCCCAAATATTGCCCAATTGCTTTGTGGATGCTAATATATATTATTTAACAGCTCCCAGATACTGTCCCCCAAATGCTGGCTCCACAGAATTTTTGTTACGAACTCCCAGATACTGTCCCTCAATTGCTGGCTCCACAGATTTTTTTTTACTTTTTTGACAGCTTCCAGAAGATTTACAGAACAGAGAGTGGATGCAGAAGTACCTCTCTCTTTAATGTGCTCATGCGACTGTTCCCGCCCGGACAGTATGTCCTTCCTCTTATTCTGGGAAAGGGATCTCTGACCTCCAGCCTGATGCCTCCCTGCACTGTGGCACAGCCGAGCTGTGCTGATGTCACAGTCGCATTATCTTTCTATCGGGGCCCGTCTGGCATCCATATAGTGTCCGCCGGCAATAAGGACATGTTCGTGAGGGTGCCAGACAGGAGGGGACGTGTACTTTGTTGGTGAGTGTGCGCATTGGTGGTGGGCATGCCGCATGAGGGCTGCTGGGCAGCGGGGGATTCTTTTTTTTTTTTTTTTTTAACGGGGCAGACCGCCTGAAAAAGCCTGGGGAGAACACTGCACCTATTCACCCTGCGTCAATCAGAAACTGCAACTTTTCCCATTTGCAAAACACTGTGGCCCGTGGGTGGGGATGGCACAGGGCAGGCTGTTTTAGCGGGGTGCCGCTATAAGGACAGGGCACATTTTGACACTTTAAAATCAGGCAGGATTCGGCACCCCTCTAGAAGTGCCTTACGGGAACACTATCTAACTATAAATACTGCTTAAGAACTGCACTACTTATCCAGGCCAACTAGATATTCATTAAAACATTATTTTGTGGTATTTTTTTTAACACTACGTTTGAAGAAGCACAGGCCTGGCTTGATTGTTTTTCTTCATGGACTTGATCTGCCTGCTTGTACACCACAGAGGCATGCTTAGCAGTCAAGGAGTAACTATGTTGGCTTGTAATGACTGAGGACTGCAAAGAAACGTTTATCTTCACTGTATGGAAATGCATTCTGTTTAAGGTAACCCCTGTCTGTGTGATGTCTCATAGTCCCATATGTTGGTGTTTTTAAATTCTAACTGCAAAGTTGTACATATTTCTAGAACCAAACCGATTTTAGGCCCTCATTCAGAGCCGTACGCTCTGAGCAGAGTGCACGCTCTGCATGAGGGCCGGGCTCCTTTTTCATGGAGCGTCCTCCTGGACGCTCGTATAGCTGTGGGTCACCACCCACAGGCTATACGAGCGTGCTTTTTGATGGCCGCGATGGTCGTGACCATCGCGACCATCGAAATTGCGAGCCGGAGCCTGCGGTTGAGGTTTTCAACCGCAAGCTCCGGAGTGATTTTGGCTCTATCAGAGCCAAAATCACTCCCACTGACATCACTAGTGATGTCAGTGGGCCGGCTTCTGACGGGAGGCGTTCCCGTGGGCACGCCCCCGTCAGGGAGGCACGCCCCCGGCACGCCCACCAAAGGGGGCGTGCTGTCAATCAACATTGACAGCACGCCCCCTTTGATCGGACACAACGAGCGAAGGAAAGTCCTTCGCTCGTCGTGTCTGGCGCATGCGCACGACGGAGCTCCCTCCGTCGTGCGCATGCTCAGTGCAGACCATCGACCCACTTGCGAGCGTACAGCCGCTCGCGAGTGGGTCTGAATCAGGCCCTTAGTCTTTTGAACAATATTGCTCATGTGGAAGGCATTATCATTGTTCATCTAATCTTCAGTCTTCCTCTCAACATCCATGAGCAGATGGCGGTTTCAACACAACTTGTATAATTTTTACTACATTTTCAGCATCTCTCTTCCTCATCTGGTTTGCGTAGTTGTCCTTGAGCTTCCTCACTACTAGTTGTAATTTGCAGCTATACACCTAGGGCCTGATTCAAACACGCTCGCAAGCGGGTCGATGGCCGGGCAGCCGCACTGTGCGTGCGCGAGCCCCGCAGTGAGTGAGAAATTCACTCGCTTCGGGGCTCGCTACAAACGGGGCGGCTGTCGATGTTGATCGACAGCTCGCCCCGTTTTGTAGGTGGGGAGGGGGGGTGGCTGGACAAACGGAGGCGTTCCTGAAGGAATGCTGCTGTTTGTGGGTGGCCCTACTGACATCACTTGTGATGTCAGTAGTGAGCTTCCTGCTGTATTTGAGCAGGAAGCTCACTGGGGCTTGCGGCAGATGAGACCCTACCACGAGGGTCTTATCGCAAGCCCGATGGTCGCGATAATCGTGACCATCACCTGGCCGCTCGCAAAAGCTGTGGGTGACCACCCACAGCTTAGCGAGCGGCCAGTAGGCCGGACCGGAAAAAAAAAAAAAAGCCCATCGGACCTGTGAGCTGCCTCCGGCAGCGAGCGAGTCTGAATGAGGGCCCTAGTCTTCCTCAGCAGGGCTACCATACCTTTTAACCATTGATCTTTCTCAAATGCGTTCCTACAGATTGCAATCAGTAGGCTTTGTTTAATATATTTTCCCTTTCCATTGATGTTTCTCTATTATGCTGACTGTTCTTCTGATTTGAATCTGAATTTCTTTCTTCTATTCCTGAAAAAACTATACAGCATTTCACCCATTTTACACAAGATCTTCAGTCTCACAATTGATATGTGGTATATAATTGTCGCTAAATGCTGTAATAGAGGAAAATGCAGGTCTTAAGATGAGTACTTGTGAATGTTTTCCTCTGGGATATTCCAAATGCAGCCCTCCAACTGCTGTGGAACTACACAGTACCCTGAGTACTTCAGTGTGGATTTTGAGATCAACCTCCCTAGATTGGCAGTACTTTATACCAGGGACGTGCAGTGAAGTCAATGGATGGGGAGGCCCTGGCTAGTATCCGAGCAAGATTTACACGCACATATATGAACCTACCCCACTTGTACAGATGCCCCCCCACACAGATTCCCCGTAGCACAGATGCTCCTCACACAGATCTCCCCCTAGCAGCAGACCCTCCTCACCTTTTTCTACTTTGTGTGTTTCCTTTGTCTGCATATACTGTATTTCCTTTCCTGTTGCCTGATCGTGAGAGGTTTCCATCAGAGCTCAAGGCATGCCCCCTCACAATGAGGCATGCCTCCATTAGCTCTTTTTCTCTGTTTTATTGGCTGTTACGTGGCCCAGCCCCAGGCAGTGTCTGAGTATCAGAGGTGAGGATGAGCTCTTATTGCCTCATCTCTCATCTCTCCCTGTATTTCCAGGGAGTGCTATAATTTTGTGTGCTTTTTGCCTAGAAGTTTTATAAATATCTTCTTTGTATTGTTGTAATAATTTTATAGTAAAAATAGTCTGCAGTCTGACAGGGGAGGCTGTGCCTCCCCTGCCTACCCTGACTGCACATCCCTGCTTTATACATGTTGGTTTGTATAGCTTTTCAGATTTTATGGTGTTATAATGTATGAAACCTGTGTCAAACATTACTTATATGTTACTAATATTATGTGGCTCACAAAGGTCACTGCATTAGACATTTATTCATGGTCACATTTATGTAAAGTAGGGTGGTGACAAGATGAGCAAAGTTCAAGCAAAATGTTGGTGATTAGAAAATTTTGTCTGTTGAAGGTAGTATTTATTAACGATGACTTAAAAATATATTCACTATCTTCCTTAAAAAAACCAGAGAAAACAAGTTTTTTTTTTCTTAATGCAAACAGTAAGACCAATTGGATCCCACAACAGACCGCAATGCATGTTGTTTTAAAAATACTAGTTGTTGTTGTTATCTTTCCACAACTTTATTTTATCTTGAGAGTGCATTTAATTACAGAGTTAGAGCAGGAAAACATGACTGCATCTATACACGATAATAAGCATGCAGACAAATATGATTCTATGTCCAGAGTTTTGCCAATTGTTTTGGAAAACAAAACTACAGTTGTCAGACTTTATTGTTGATGTTTTTACACCTTATTTTTTGTAGATGTGAAATGAGTCTATGCATGTAGCAGTGAAAATCCATTTATCATTGATAGCAGGGGTTTTTACTGCCTCACCCCATAGAATGGGTGACCTTGGAGAAATCTCAGATTTCTCCAGCGGTTCCCCTGATTAGTGCAGCTATCGCATCCATATACAGTAGTAAGGGGAGAGCGATTCCGTTTTGCTTCGCAAAATCCATTTGCCATCTCATGATGGCGTATGGAGGCTTGTTAGGGTAGAAGAACAGCTGTCTTCCTGCCTTCTCCTTGTTCTCTCTACCCCCTTCACAAACAGGAACCAATCGGAGGAGACCAGGGCATATACATATTCATATACTGGGTCACCTCCTCTGAGTCCTGACTGTCCACTGTCCCTGTGCCCCCTTGCTCTGCCCCACAGCACCCGCTGCTGCTATATATTAGTAAGGTAACCCAACATACAGTCAGGTTAATAAATATTGGGACATTGACAGAATTTTCATATTTTGGCCTTTATTCACCACCACAATGGATTTGAAATGAGACAAACAAGATGTGCTTTAACTGCAGACTTTCAGATTTAATTTGAGGGTAATTACATCCAAATCAGGTGAACGGTGTAGGAATTACAACAGTTTCTATATGTGCCTCCCACTTTTTAAGGGGCCAAAAGTAATGGGACTATCAACTCAAAAGCTATTTCATGGACAGGTGTGGATTATTCCCTCGTTATCTCATTAAATTATCAATTAAGCAGGTAAAAGGTCTGGAGTTGATTCTAGGTGTGACATTTGCATTTGGAATCAGTTGCTGTCGACTCTCAATATGAGATCCAAAGAGCTGTCAGTATAAGTGAAGCAAGCCATCATTAGGCTGAAAAATCAAAACAAACCCATCAGAGAGATAGCAAAAACATTAGGTGTGGCCAAATCAACTGTTTGGAACATTCTTAAAAAGAAAGAACACACCAGGGAGCTCAGCAACACGAAAAGACCCAGAAGACCACGGAAAACAACTGTGGTGGATGACAGAAGAATAATTTCCCTGGTGAAGAAAAACCCCTTCACAACAATTGACCAAATCAAGAACACTCTCCAGGAGGTAGGTGTATATGTGTCAAAGTCAACAATCAAGAGAAGACTTCACAGGAGTGAATATAGAGCGTTCACCACAAGATGCAAACCATTGGTGAGCCTCTAAAACAGGAAGACCAGATTAGAGTTTGCCAAACAACATCTAAAAAAGCCATTACAGTTCTGGAACAACATCCTATGGACAGATGAGACAAAGATCAACTTGTACCAGAGTGATAGGAAGAGAAGAGTATGGAGAAGGAAAGGAACTGCTCATGATCCAAAACATACCACCTCATCAGTGAAGCATGGTGGTGGTAGTGTCATGGGTCATGGCGTTGACATGTATGGCTGCCAATGGAACTGGTTCCCTTGTATTTATTGATGATGTGACTGCTGACAAAAGCAGCAGAATGAATTCTGAAGTGTTTCGGGCAATATTATATGCTCATATTTAGTCAAATGCTTCAGAACTCATTGGACGGCACTTCACAGTGCAGATGGACAATGACCCGAAGCATACTGCAAAAGTAACCAAAGAGTTTTTTAAGGCTAAAAAGTGGAATGTTATGCAATATCCAAGTCAATCCCCTGACCTGATTCCGATTGAGCATGCATTTCACTTGATGAAGACAAAACTGAAGGGAAAATGCCCCAAGAGCAAGCAGGAACTGAAGACATTTGCAGTAGAGGCCTGGCAGAGCATCACCAGGGATGAAACCCAGCGTCTGGTGATGTCTATGCGTTCCAGACTTCAGGCTGTAATTGCCTGTAAAGGATTTGCAACAAAGTATTAAAAAGTGAAAGTTAGATTTAGGATTGTTTAGTTTGTCCCATTACTTTTGGCCCCTTAAAAAGTGGGAGGCACATATAGAAACCATTGTAATTCCTACACCGTTCACCTGATTTGGATGTAATTACCCTCAAATTAAATCTGAAAGTCTGCAGTTAAAGCACATCTTGTTTGTTTCATTTCAAAGCCATTGTGGAGGCCAAAATATGAAAATTCTGTCAATGTTCCAATATTTATGCACCTGACTGTACGCATATGTCGGGTTGCAGGGCTCCTGTTGACTGCTGACTGCCCATGTGCCTCCTCACATTGCTCCTACCTCTGCCGCCGCTTTATATATTAGTAAGGTGACTGGACATATGCATATGCCGGGTCACCTCCTTCTTACTGCCCGTTGACCCCCAGTGCCCCCTCGCTCTGCCCTACTCCCGCTGCCATTAGAAAGGTGTCCAGACATATGCATATACCATTGCTTGACTAGATTAGATAAAACCCAACCGCTCATCTCTACTGTTAACTGCTCGCTGCCCCTTCGCACTGCCCCACACCAGCCGGAGCACTGATGTGAGATGACCCGGCAGAAGGGGAGAGCCTTACCAAATGTAGAGGGCTGCAGGAGAAGACTGCATCGTTGGAGCCC
This sequence comes from Taudactylus pleione, assembly GCA_031769625.1. NCBI lineage: Eukaryota > Metazoa > Chordata > Amphibia > Anura > Myobatrachidae > Taudactylus > Taudactylus pleione. Next base: position 8,688,727 of record JAUIMM010000014.1, read on the forward strand.
TGGATACCGGAATCACATCGCATAAAAGGATGCATGGATTGCTACTTAGCCAAGCTATATATCACATTAAAATGATGCGATATATATTGAAAAGTAACAATTCCATAACTCAAAACTTCATGAATAGAGCCCATGGACGTTTTCTGAGTCACAAAAGATTCACTGAAGGCTGTGATTTCAGGATGTGTTTTTATTTCAAGGTTTCCTTGGATTGTTACAATGGATCCTTGTAGATAAGATAACTATTGCCACCCTAGATAGTGATAACATGTTGGAATTTAATAATGAACTGGCATATATCCTCTTGTCCTTTTCTCAGTGGTACCTGTAATAGCATTAGGGCCAAATTAGAAACCATTTGTACCTGTAGGATGGCTAAAGGGTGGCCATGCTTCAGAATACGAGCGTCACTATGCATGAGTATACAGAATCCACTCAGAGGCATTCGCAAGTCGCAACACAAGTTAAAGTTAAATGTGGTTCCTTCTGTACATCAAATTTGTTTCTTCTAATATTTTTCATATCTTGTTTTTTTGACATGCTGGTTACAGCAAGTAACTCAGGTTTTAATAGAAAGACAAGGAACATATTACAAATAGAAAGTAATGGTGCAGAAATATGTTATACAGTACAAATGATGAAGAAATATCAAATTAAATAGTGAATTACTGTTATACCTCTGATTCCTTTCCTTTTTATAGATTGCTACTAAATTTACTGACACCTTAGTTCATCTACTCATCCACACTTCATCCAGTCCATTCCTAGGAGCAGAGCAGATGCTACGACAATTGTAAATGAGGACATTTGGCTATTTTTTTTTGTCTCATGCTCTTCCTGAAATATCTATAAACAAAACATTGAGGAACAACTTATCACATGCAACTTAAGCCTTCACCTGACCTGTCTATTGTTAGGAAGTTTGTATCAGGTTGGCATATACATCATTCACATTTCAAAACGAAAACATGACAGTATCCCTTACTGAATAAAACATTCTCATGTATTTTGTTTACCATCACACCCTCTGGTCTACGCTCTTGACAGGGGTAAATGTCTTAGCAATGGGGCCTGTTGGTTAAATAAAATATTTAACACATCTGTACTGGTTGTCTAATTTGTTAACAAACTCAAACTCCACTTGATGTATTCAGAGAAAACGAATGTAAAGAAAATATAAACCTCCCCCCTTCAAGTTCTTTTATTGCTTTTTTGTAAAGCCCAGTAAGGGCCGTATCCAATTCAATACTTTTTTGCATACCGCACTTTTCGCCGACTTCGTGTGTTTTAGCCGCGGAAACTTATCGTGCGTGCCCCCGCTATTCGCCGTATTCAACTCCAAAGGACGCAAAAACACGTCTCGGCAAAACTCTTAACAGGCGAAAGTGTTGGCAGAGTTGGGGAAATCAGCCTGGCACCCCCCAAAAGATGCACTAACATTGGGGATCAATGTAGATGTCCCCGATTAGCCCTACTGAAACTATTTGAGGTACTTAAGTGCTGTCAAGTGCTCCAAAATAGCGGCTTTGCACAAGTGGTGAAGAATAGCATTAAGCAGTTTTTTTGGGTGAAAATAAGTAGTCCTGTCAAATTTGGGGTACTTGAAAATGGGTGCAAGCTTAGTTAAGTCAAGTTTTAAGTGCTTCAAAAAACGCACCTTCAGCAAACACCTGCAATAAAAAAAACACCTCCCCCATACTTGCAGATCCCCCCCAAAAGGCTATTTCGCTAGTTTTTTTAGTTCGTACTCCCACTTTGTAATTTTTCGCCCCCATTTTCAAAGTGCTTTTTTGGGGTGTTATACTTTTTTTTTTTTTGATGGTTATTTTTTTAGGGGGGCTGTCTTTTTCGCCTATTACATTGCATTGACTTTCCGCCTAGGCGGAAAGTCTTTCAAATTGAATACAGGTATGAGTACCCCTTTATCTATATAACCAAAATGTCGCTATTTAGCGCTACAAGTTAGAAATAATTGCTTTCCAATCCAATTGTGGTTCCAAAACACAAAACGTTATTTTGCAATAAAAAAAAGAAAGTTACACGCTTAGATCTAACACAATTAGCGCAAAAAGCAAGTAAATACAAAGGTACAATCCGATGCATACGCTAGCGCTCTGGAATCCAGTACTCAGCCACCAATCCCGAAGCCTGCAATAGAGACAAGCTGGCATGATTCCATTGGTTCTTGCTCCTTGTCATTCTGTTCATTGGTTAGTTCATATGGTGTCATCAGAGCTATGGATTAGCTTTCCAACTGCTTCTTTGTGTAGGTTTCCCTCCGAAGAACTAAAAAAAAACACTACATACAGAGATGCATTCTAACCTATAATTCATATCTTGCGAACACCTGCTGCGATCTCCTTGCCGATAGAACCGAAGATCTGCAAATAAACGGGTTTAGAATGGTACCAAACATGTTTACTAGCTTCTATACCTTAAATATCATATACATACATTTCACAACGTAATTATTTGCTAATAAAACCTCTAATATCACATTTAATGTGAAGGAACCTTTTTATAAGTTATTGTATGTGTAAGTGTGAGAATATTGTGTAGTTTCGCTAGTTTGCGTTGTGCGTATGTGTGGGTTCGTGCGCACTTCAAAGGTGTGCGTATGTGTATGCATGTAAGTCTATGTGTGTGTGTTATGTAATTCAGTGTATTTGTGATGGATTAATATATATATATATTATCCATTTCTAACATATTTTAATAATTAAACTTTGCCTGAACAAAATTCTAAGTTGTAAATAAAGGTTTATTTCTAAGCAGGGGGAGACCCCCAGCTGTCTGCCGTTGCCACCTTGTCTGATAGCTAATTCAAAGGTTTTCCTCTGCCTATTCAAAGTCTAAATGCCAGTTCCTTTGAACCAAAACAGTACCGAACAAAAAGGCATACAATTGTTAACGATTTGCAGGCCTCTGACAATGATTCCCAACCTTGCATTCAGATTGTGCTACATTTTTAATTATTTGTCATAGGCATATTGTATTAGCATGCGGAGTCTCTCAAAACACTCAGACATACACATCAAGACCTGTCTTCCAACTAAACCTTGTAGTAATATAAACCATATATTTATGTGTATCGGAATTGCGCTGACACAGAGTAGCGTCCAAGCAATTCGTCATCAGACCATTGACGACAAAATCGTCAGATAACAATTGCAAGCGATCATATCCAATTATCTGACTTTGACAGCCCACACTTTGATAGTAAACATAAAACTATCATATTCTGATCTTAACCTTTCCAGTCATGCAAAATAATTTATTATTCAATGTTCTAAACAGTATGACATGAGTCGGTCATTGAACCGTTAATAATGCGTTTGAATAGGGTAGATCAACCCTTATACACACTCAGGAGATCTATACGGGACCATGGGTAGGATGTGGTATCTCATCGAACCTATCAATGAAGTCTGGGGAAATGAGACTACATTATCTAGGATGTTTAAAGGAACATTTACAATAATTATTATTATACATGACTTTGCCTGTTCACATATTTTTATCTGTAGGCACATTCAATGTCGGGGTTGTAATGCAATCCTTCACTATATTTGCGTATGTGTTACTGTGGGTTGATCATTCGGGTGGTAAAAGACAGTGAATTCAATTTGGAGAGGATCATAACAATACCATTTTCATAGTTCTAAAAATCAAAAACACTTATGATTGTTCTTATTATATTATCTTCGCCCAATGGGGTGGGGGCACGCTTATGATCTGTGTCTCGTCCGGTTATCTTCGTCATCTTCCAAGAATATCATCTGTCCACAGCTGGGCCTTGTCAGCATCTAGAATAGGAAATTTGAGATATCTGTCTCCATCTTTCCTACCCAATCTGACGTCTTCCACCCGATCCGTCTGCAGTCTTCAGATATCCTGCTGTCGACTCGATTTGCCTACATGGACGAAAAACAGATTCTTCAAGTGTTAGTGGTTCCCCCCCCCCCCACTGTGACAATTTAGAATTTTGTCGGCTCCATATTGGAGTATCCAAAAAAAACACAACTCATTAACATTGACGAGTGTTACATACTCAACTTTACCTGGTTTTCTCCACTAGGTGGCAGTCAATGATTCTATAATGCCTTTTCCTTTCTCACTTTTTATGAAAATCTCCAAACAATTATCCCTAATCTAGGAAATTCTAAATTTCCAACCTTAATACTCTTTGACCTGTATTCCGATTGTTCTGGGGAACTAGAAAAAAATGTTAGTATACATAATACAGGCATGTCAATATGCAACTAATTCTTATCTATTCTAAACATACAAAATGTCAAACCATTCCTTATGATTTATTACCACTTACAACAGTTCCGATGGCATTTCACATATGTCACTTCATGGGATATACACCTTATTGTGAGTTATTCATTTTTCCAATATCTACAATATTACATATAGTGCTATCTTAACATCCTCGCAGTCATCGTCATCTGTACTTACCACCTGACCGGTTTACCTATAGAAAAACAATTATTCTGTGGTATCTTAAATTAAATTCTCCATTTTTTTTACCTGCGGTTCAGTATTTTTCAACCATACTGCTTACCAGAAAATATAGAACGATTATTACAGGACTCATTGCCAACCTGCCATATGATCCAATTAATCACAACCTGCTTAGCAATACATCACCTGATTTTAAGCTTCACACCGGTGTCACCTATATTTGTTACAGAGCTGAACAAATGGGTTAACCACATATACCTCCCTTTGCAAGTTGATTAAACTAGGGAAAAATTCACATTTTAGTGTGACGTTATGATGTACATTGACTGTGTTAGTAATCTGTGTAATATCCCTCTGCCTGTTGCATGGAGATGTCCTCAACCCTTAGAGGACTGGTGAACTCGTCTTACAGACCTGGTTTTCTGACCCCGCCAAAATTGATACTTCCAGTGTTACCAGGCAACCATTGTGCATGGTCTGCTCATAGTTCCTACTGCGATGCCAAAGCAAGTAACCCGCAAGACATCTTTTAAAGACATTTAGATAACAGAATACCTTCAACGAGCAAAAATAATTGTTAATCACCACAATTCCAGCCACGTTGAATACACAAACCCGTAACTTCCTCAGATATTCTCAAGAATCAGTTATCTATAAGTTATGCCTTCTACCATTGTAACTAGACAGAGAGTCCCAGCTGTTACACATGATGCGTCCCAACCAGGAATCCGTAGGAGCGACCCACGCGACTCCACCCTGTGACCGAGCCTTTTACCCAGATATCACACACCCTTGATATAAAAAAAAAACATCAAGTACCTAAACCTGTTCAAATATGTGCATAACAATAGAATGCCTCCAAAAATTAAAAAAAATAAAATAATTGCTAATTACCGCAATATTCATCACGTTGAAAAATTACGAGACCCGTGATATTTCAGATATTCTTAAGGCTCTTATAGCTATTTTTGCTCATTTTCTTAAATCAGGTTCATATTATAAATTACTAACAACAGTCTATCCTTGACTTAACTGTACTATATTATGAGTGTATATAAGCTATGAAAGACATGCTTCTATAGGAAGTAAGGGTTAGAACTGAAACAACAGAATATCCTACATAACAATAAGTGCTTTAACCGCTACATCTCAAATATTCTTAAGCATCTTATATTTCCTAACACTGCCAACTTTTCCCCACAGTCCTCTCTTATCCTGTATCACCACAGACCCCGGACACCGGGTCATCCTTGCTGCACCACATGTGTACAACAATTAATGCCTCCCATAAACCAAACCTGTCAGCCTCCACAGCGCCCCCATTTCCCTGACAAGACACATCCAGCAACCGGATCATCTCAAACACTGTACCATGCATACCTCAGCAACCCTCCGAATCATACTCAGAACTGAATTTTTTAACCTAAAATAATTCTATAAACTGCTGTATTTATAAGGAAACTTTCAGAAGTACATACAAACTCCACACAGATGAGCACATATAATTACATACACAGGAAACTGCAGTACATGCAAACTCCACAAAGAAAAATTCTCATTCACAGTACATACAAACTCTACACAGGAAACCAAGATCATGTTAAAACAAATAAACCATCAACCTCTGTATTGCATGTGTGTGTTCAGAAATTCTATACATCACACAGATCCCTATCCTCCAAGACTGTGTGCAAACCCACACAAATCACAATTCACTTTAGTGCCGCACTCCAGTTCCCGTATAAACCATGGCTATTCACAACAAACATCCCAAAACTTGGCAATTATAATGTCCGTGACATCCCCAGAACACCCCACATTGGAACAAACCTTAACTATATATCACATTCTAATATGTAAAACAAAATAATTTTACCACCTTATAACTTAAGTTAACATTCTATCTATTGTAATTTAGAATCCCAATTTTTGTTAATACTAGATCAAAGTAAATCTCTTATAAACAAAACAAAATAATCTACTGTCTAGACTTCTAAGAAGTTTCAAGGGAAAAAAAAACTTCTTATTGGCATATAGTAACTATTCTGAATTGAATCCCCAATCCCAATATTTACTGTAAACAGACATCTTACTTTCCTGAAATGCACACGGATTAATACAGTACATTACAAAATCATGAAACCACCTGAGTATCTAAAATGTTAATAATTGCTCTTTTATAGCAATGATAAATTATTTTGCTTAAACCAATACTTTTTACATTAATCTCACCAATTTCAGTCATGGCTGATTTTACAGTGGGTTCATTTTTCTTCTTCAGTACCTTACCTTAAAGTGCCTTAACACAGGGGAAAAAAAAATATTACTTGTTACATTTTTATTATTATTTTAATCGGCTGTACCTTCAACTTCCATCATATAAGGCGATAGAAGTATGCTTGCGCTATTCCTTTTGCTATTGGAAGCGCTACTTTATGGTGTGTGCGCGTTCCCGTGAGGCGTGCACACAACGCTGTTTTGAGTCGCGTACACGCTCCCTTGCGTAGCGTGCGCAACGCTGTTTTGTGTCGCGTTCGCACCACTAAGCCACATGTTTCTCTCATGCTGCCACAGCTTCAAGCAATCGTTATATTTTACTATTTTCTTCAGAGATTTCACCACACAGATGCTATCTCTAACATTGGTCAATATTTCCACATCAGAACTGCCAATCTTCGGAAAAGGTTTCACACACTTCCTCGTCATTCTAACCTATACATTACAGTGCGTAGTTGCATACGCTCCGTACTTCATATGCATTATATGCCGTGCCTGACCCTGTTGGCCCTTCCAAAAGCAGCACATCGTCCACCATACCCAGCGTTAGCCTGGCACCCTTCTGGGAAAACGCTAAGCACTTTTCGCTAGTATGTGGACCGGTGGACGAATTCACAAGCTGCGTCCACTCACCTTCACCCGCTGTGTACAACCAACTCCCTAATCGTTATAGTTAACCTACACAACAAGCAGCAGAATGCTGCCTATACAATATCCTGCCTTTCAGCTAGGGAACACACAGTACCCCTAACCAGTGGGAAGACACAGTACCCCACACCAACGGGAACACACAGTACCCCGTACAAAAAAACAAAACAAAAAAAAATCCCTTTTTGAGTACTCTCCACTGCTAGCAGTGATTTCTTCCACCACAACTCAGTTCACAATCACGGTCTGCCCCAACCGTGTGGTTCAATCGCAATGCCCAAAGAACCTAACTGATCAATGGATTTTGCGATCACACTGAGAGCCGATTTCACCTCTAGGGAACACACAGTACCCCTATCAGTAGGAAACACACAGTACTCCTTTCAGCAATACACCTGCTTTGTGTACCCTAGGAAACACACAGTACTCCTAGGTCTAGGAAACACACAGTAACCCTATTCTCACCACAAATATACATCTGTCATGCACCTTTTCTGCGTAGAAAAGAAATTATACTTTTTCTCAGCTATGGCAGTATGATTAAGAGACTTAAAACAATGTAATCACGCTATCAATACAACAATGCAATCTTAAACAATTTGTTTGAACACGTGGCAGCAATACCGGAAACACGTATACGCTAAAGTGCTTAGCGTCGGGACAGATTATGAAAGAAACAGACTTTTCTCTCCTGTTCCCAGGTTCCTAATCAGCGCCTCTAAAGATCACACAATAAAGGACATTTATTCCACAACACTGAATGGTAGCATTCACAGTGCGTTCTTGCCTGCTTCTGGCGCCTTACGCCTTTTGTTGCGGAATCTAGGTCGGTTCGCTATCGTGCGAATCACGGTAGAGTGATATCAACTGCGAGCCCCCATCTATGAATACCCCTTTATTTATATACCCAAAATGTCACTATTTAGCACTACAAGTAAGAAATAACTGCTTTCCAATCCAATTGTGGTTCCAAAACACAAAACGTTATATTGCAATAAGAAAAGAAGGTTACATGCTTAGATCTAACACAATTAGCGCAAAAAGCAAGTAACTACAAAGGTACAATCCGATACATACGCTAGCGCTCTGGAATCCAGTACTCAGCCATCAATCCTGAAGCCTGCAGTCATTCTAGTAAGGGAGAATGACTCCCTTACAGTTCACAGAGCCCTAGCCCATATACCACACAGATCACATATACAACAATAGAGACGAGCTGGCATGATTCCATTCGTTCTTGCTCCTTGTCATTCTATTCATTGGTTAGTTCATATGGTGTCCTCAGAGCTATGGATTAGCTTTCCAACTGCTTCTTTGTGTAGGTTTCCCTCCGAAGAACTAATAAAAAAAACACTACATACAGAGATACATTCTAACCTATAATTCATATCTTGCGAACACCTGCTGCGATCTCCTTGCCGATAGAACCGAAGATCTGCAAATAAACAGGAGTTTAGAATGGTACCAAACATGACATGTCTACTAGCTTCTATACCTTAAATATCATATACATACATTTCACAACATAATTATTCGCTAATAAAACCTCTAATATCACATTTAATGTGAAGGAACCTTTTTATAAGTTATTGTATGTGTAAGTGTGAGAATATTGTGTAGTTAATTTGCGTTGTGGGGTCGTGTGCACTTCAAAGGTGTGTGCGTATGTGTATGCATGTAAGTCTATGTGTGTGTGTGTTATGTAATTCAGTGTATTTGTGATGGATTAATATATATATTATCCATTTCTGACATATTTTAATATTTAGACATTGCCTGAACCAAATTCTAAGTTGTAAATAAAGGTTTATTTCTAAGCAGGGGGAGACCCCCAGCTGTCTGCTGTTGCCACCTCGTCTGATAGCTAATTCAAAGGTTTTCCTCTGCCTATTCAAAGTCTAAATGCCAGTTCCTTTGAACCAAAACAGTACTGAACAAAAAGGCATAATACAATTGTTAACGATTTCAGGCCTCTGACAATGATTCTCAACCTTGCATTCAGACTGCTACATTTATAATTATTTGTCATAGGCATATTGTATTAGCATGCGGAGTCTCTCAAAACACTCAGACATACACATCAAGACCTGTTTCCCCACTAAACCTTGTAGTAATATAAACATATATTTGTGCGTATCGGAATTGCGCTGACACAGAGTAGTATCCAAGCAATTCGTCATTAGACCATGGACGACAAAATCGTCAGATAACAGTTGCAAGCGATCATATCCAATTATCTGACTTCGACACGGGGTAAAAGTCAAACAGGCGAAAATGACGAAAAGTTTCTGCTAAAAACACGTGAAAACTGACTTTTCGCCTCAAATTGAATACGGCCCTAAGGGACAAATGTAATAGGGTGAGAATTTATGAAATGTGAGAGAAAACGCTCCCATTTTTAAACTCAGCCAATGTATTAAAGTCACAGAACATGCAAACTCGCATGTTTTTCAGACTCAAGAAACTCTCAAGATTTAAACTCTCATCCAGGTATTACCGATATTGAAAATACAACTCGATCAATGTATTAGTGTGAGAGTTTTACTGCTAAACTCTCACATGTTCTAAACTCTCACCCTATTACATTTGGCCCTAAGTCTCACACAGATATACATAATATCACATATAAAATTAATCAGCACAGTCTCCTAGTGCATCCTGCTTGCATCACATTGCGACTTAGACTTTGCTGGCACTGGGCGTCTTTTTTGACAAAAATGAGTCTGTCAGGACCTGGCACGCTGAAAGGGGCTATTTGGTGCGACTGCAGCAAAGAGGACTCATCTGTATATCTTGTTTTGTAGTGTGAGATGAAATGGGAGCACCTAGAGGAAACCCATGCAAACATACAATCTACACAATTGTCCTTGACTGGAAACTGAACTGCTTGTCCTCAGTGCTGTGAGACAGTAATGCTAACCACTACACCATTCGTGCAGCATTTAATACCAGAGTCCTAAGTCCATTTTTAGTTACTGATTAAGTGTGTGATACCCCAGCTTTACAGAGTTTCCAATACTCTATGGGCTTATCTACATTCCTTAAGTGTTTATTACTGCTCTGATTATTCAGGGTGATCCTGGGCTTTTATAATTTATGTGGATTTAATCCACAGCTGAATCTAGCCTTGGCTTATGTGATGACCTAGTATCTGCTACAAGCTTGGATTGTTATGAAAAGTATTTTATATTGTGGCTGAGCAACTGGTCACAGTTAACCACTCCCTAGTATCTTGACGAGACATTCAGTTGTACTCGCTATTTACAATTTAAGAGGCACACCTATTAAGCTTAACAATTCCACATACTTTCCACTTTTAAGGATAGTCATAGCATCACCAGGGCATTAAGCAGGGATGGGTCTGTGTTCTCCACAAATTTTGGGTCACTCCTATGTAAACATTGTCTCCTAATTGTGGACTGAACCATTTTGCTTTAAGGTGTATATTAACTAATGGTCAGTTTTGCTTTTTTGGGCGTTTTTATGTCTGTTTTCTAATCTGCTCATTTAATTAAGTCCAAACCAAAGAAAAAATGACCAAAAATTGATCTCAGAATACATTAGAACATGCGCTCATTCTCAATGGTATTTTAGTTACAAGAATAGAAACCCCCGAATGTACTAGGGGGCCGATTAATTTCAGCGCGCTGTGAATATCGTCGGGAAGTTGGTCCCGGGGCTATTCAATTCACTGCACTCTTTAGTCCCATTATAACAACTTAAGTCGGAGAACTGCTGCGATGCTGTTTGCCGGGTTAGCACGGCGCTAACAGCCTCAAAGCTGGCATTTTAGTCGAATTTCTCCTCACATCCTCAGGAAGGTGCAAGAACAAATTAATTTGTCGGTTTAACAGCACGCTGAATTGGATAACTCCGGGACCAACTTCTCAAAGATAGTCACAGCGCGCTGAATTGGATAGCTCCGGGACCAACTTCTCAGAGATATTCACAGCGCGCTGAATTGGATAGCTCCGGGACCAACTTCTCAAAGATATTCACAGCGCGCTGAATTGGATAGTTCCGGGACCAACTTCTCAGAGATATTCACAGCACGCTGAATTGGATAACTCCGGGACCAACTTCTCAAAGATATTCACAGCGCGCTGAATTGGATAGCTCCGGGACCAACTTCTCAGAGATATTCACAGCGCGCTGAATTGGATAGCTCCGGGACCAACTTCTCAGAGATATTCACAGCGAGCTGAATTGAATAGCTCCGGGAACAACTTCTTGAAGATATGACAGCGCGCTGAATTGAACCGGCCCCTATGTGCCAGGTTTAGAACCCTCTGCAAAGTCTGTTGCAGCCCGCCCAAATAATAGACCTGCCTCAGACAGGTGAATATACCCTAGGCCACTAGAGTTGTACATGATGATGTTTTTACAAATGGAACATTTTTATTTTATATTTTGCAACCGCACAAGTGTAGTGTTCACACTAGACTGCATTAGGGCCAGGGTGCTGAGGGGTCGGGCAGGGAGTTTCTGTGCGTGCTGAAGGTGCACATGCTCCTGAAAAGGGGTGTGTCTGATGGGAGGGGGTAGTGTCCTTATGGCAACCCCCCCCAATTCGTCACACTTAGGGGCATGCCCAGCACTGACGGAGGTGCTGGGTTTCCCCCAAGCTCTTCCCTCACAGTTGATAGATGCCGCGTGCATGCGCTCATCAACTTTTCAGCCGGCGGAGGTCACCGCTACTTTTCCTACCCGCGGGACACTGGGACCCATAGGTAGGGAAGGCACAGGGCAGATTGGGAATACTACATGTGTTTGAGGCGCACTGTTCATGTGTAGAGATACATTACCGTAGTCGGTGTGATTGACTGGCTGGGAACATTTGGGGAGGCAATGGGGAGTGTCAGCTCAAAATGCAGGCGTATCTCGACCGTTTCAGGGGTGTGTCACATCCTGCATCTGCAGGAAACAGGGCTTCAGCGTCGCAGTCACACATACCTCCCAACGTGACCCTCTCCAGGAGAGACACAATGCTCTGGTCCTGGACTTACCTGGTAAGAGGCGGGGCTGCAGCACAGTTCAAAATTCAAATAGAGGAGCCACACCAACTGTCATTTCACACACTGCCAAACATCACTGGCTGGGACTCACTGGCAGTTGGTGTGACTCCCCTATTTGAAATTTGGACTACGCTGCAGCCCCACCTCTGGAACCAGCACCAATCATAAAGTCCAGGACCAGAGCATTGTGTCCCTCCTGGAGAGGGTCATGTTGGGAGGTGTGGTTACGGCGGCCATTCTGAGTGACCATAGACTCAAGTAGTTGATGTTTGCATGATCTATTCTGATGCTGCGTATGTATACAGACAGCTGCGATGGCTCAGGTGGGCGTCTCAGTACAAGTCCCTGTTCCATTACTATATTTTCACATATCAGCTGAAAAAAATCGCAGTTGCTGTATCAATAGAGTACAAATCTGAATCAGGCCCATAGTCCACATTTCTAAAAGCTCAGTTTTGGTTTATTTTCAGTAAATTATATGTTTTAATATTTCTAATGTATACATTGTTTTTAAACTCTGGCAAGTAGCGATAACTGAAAGGTTCTCATAGCCAAAACAATCTCTAGGAATCGCCACTTAAGCCCCATACACACTGGACGATGTGTGTACAGGGCGATGTCGTCAGCGGCGGGGGTGCCGGCATCGGTAAGTGCTTCCACACTTGCCGATGCCGGCCACGAAGGCAGGGCATGCTGCATTCGGTAGCATGGAATCGTTAACGTTATCCCCAGATTGAGTTTCATGTACAGATGACTGGGGATATCGTTATCGACCCGCGGGAGCACGCATGATCGGTAAGTGCAAACACACTGGATGATATGAACGATATATATCGTTGAACGATATCGTTATTGTTCATGAATATCGTCCAGTGTGTATGAGCCTTAAGACTACAATTTTTATTCAAGGTTCTCTGATTTCATAGTAGACTCTTTGCTGACTCTAAATGAATGTCTAATGGGTAGTCTAGCGCACTGGTTCTCAAACTTGGTCCTCAGGACCCCACACAGTTCAGGTTTTCCAGGTCACCTAGCAGGTACACAGGTGTATTCATCACTCACAAACACATTTTAAGAGATATACAGGTGAAACTTATTATTTCACTTGTGATTCTGTGAGGAGAACTGGAAAACATGCACTGTTTGGGGTCCTGAGGACCGAGTTTGAGAACCTATGGTTCTCTAGTGACGTGTGTATGCATGCTGTTCCTGGTCATTGGGCGTCACATTTGTGTGGTTATAAAAACATACACTCTGGTAGCTTCATTTGTAATGTTTTGTGGTTGGTACTGCCGGCAAGAAACAGACAATCTGTGTAATCATCTGGTCACGGAGAGAAGTAGCTGGATTTCACTACATAAGATTGCTTGTTATTCATACAGAGCTGTCCAGCTACATTGTACTACAAACCCTTCATTGTGTTTTGGGAGATAGATGCTATGCTGCCCTGAAGGCAGATAGGATTTCAGTGTAATCTTTAAAACAATAATTTTAAGAGTACAACAATTACTAGTTAGTAGAGTGCATAGGTCACGCCAGAAGAGACTTGGATCTCACACTTCAAACACAGTTTGTAGAAACTCAAATCTTGTAGTGTAATTTATGAAAATAACAAAATATTCTTTCTTTGACCATACTGTGATATTGAAGTTGTTTCCCCACAGCTAAGACACCATAATTACCATAAGTTTAGAAATAAAACTTTTACTACATTCATTTTCAATAGTTTATAAAATAACCAATAAACAGATTGCAGGCATTTGCATGCCCTCTTGTATCTCATACTCAGTTGTCCCTTGTTTGCCACCATACAGCTCAACGTATTGGCCAGGCTCTTCGTGCAGCCCAAGGCTTGATAGCAACTAATTGGAAAAAACCCAAACTCCCCCATCGACATTTGCCCTTCTATGCAGAGCCTGACAAATGTATCGTTAGAAACCTATTACTGTACTAGCATTATACATGAGAGGCCCAATAACTTTCAGAGCATCTAGTTCCCCTGCATTACCCATTTTGCCTCATCCACTTAATAGGCTCTTAATGAGAAGAGCAGAATCTGGCAATCCACAATAGTTGGAGAGGCAAGTACAGTTCATAACAGTTTAAGGGGTCTATGTATTAAGGCATAGAGAGAGATAAAGTAGATGGTGATAAAGTACCAACCACTCAGCTCCTGTCATTTCTCAAACACAGCCTCTAAAGTGACAGGAGCTGATTGGGTGGTACTTTTATCTCTCTCTAAGGTTTAGTACATTGAAGCCTCTGCCTTTGTTCATAGGATTGTGGGGTATGTATCAAACATTGGAGAGAGATAAAGTACCAAACAGTCAGCTTCTAATGGCCATTATGAAGGGCTGTGTTTGACAAATGACAGATGCTGATTGGTTTGTCCTTTGCCTCTCTCCACTTTATCTCTCCTAAAGGTTTGATACATCTCCCCTTGTGTGTACTGCGCCAGGCTTTTTGAATGATGATACTCTACCAATAATGTGATCGTTTTGTTTGACTGTCTGAAAGCTAATGCAGTTAATCAGCTGGGTCTGTGGCAGCATGATCAATGAGTGTCCCTGGTAAACAGGGACAACAACGGTAGAGCAGTCATAATACATGCTGTAACAAGAGAACAGTTACTGCCAGAAAGATATATATTTCTTCTTCAGGGTCCATGGGCTCCAGAGGGAGACCTTGGGGTGTAGGTCAGGCCTGGCCAACCTGTGGCTCTCCAGCTGTTGTGAAACTACACGTTCCAGCATGCCTTGCAACAGTTTTAGCATTCCCTAATAGCAAAAACTGTAGCAGGGCATGCTGGGACTTGTAGTTTCACAACAGCTGGAGAGCCCTTGGTTGGCCAGGCCTGGTGTAGGTGATGGGAACCAATCCGGGCACCACGCAGTTAAAGCTTTAGTTCCCAGGATGCACTGGGTCCACTCTGCCTATACCCCGCCCCCGAGCCAGAGGCACCTCAGTTTCGTTGGTGCCCGGCCGGAGTCGGGTCACCATTTTGCAGGGGGCTGTTAGTCAGCCCCTAAAGCTTATTTCTTTATTTTATTTAGTTACTTTTAGCAACCAGAGTGCACAGCAGCAGACTGTCTGTGAGACGTCTGTGCTGCCACTCCGCCACCCCTCCGGTGCTGCGATGCCATTACTGATTTGGGTATCTCGGTGGGCATCCCGGGGGTCAGCGCTAGCCAGACTGCACCCGGACTTCGGGACAGGTAAGAGCGGGTAAAAAAATCGCAGTAGATACCTTAGGTCGCAGGCGACAGACTGGAGGTGCTGGGTGTGGGTGCAGGCCTTGGCCATCGCGATCCAACTTGACCACCAGGGACATTATGGTGCTGGAACCAGCGTCCCAGGGTTTAATAACCGGCTAGGTGAGGCAGGTTAGGCAGCTTCCCTGTTTAAGCGGCTGCTCCCCTCGGCTCAGTGCGCCTTTCCACTGTGGTCTGGCTTCCCTGAGTTGCTCTCCTCCTCTGGACATGCCCCCTCTGAGGTCTCCGGCGGCCATTTTCTAAGTGTGCTGTTGCAGTTCTCCCAGGACAGCACATGGTCCGGTCCTCCTGCATACAATCCCCAGGGTCAGCATATGTAGCACTGTTTCCTACCAGACACTGCGTCTGTGTAGTTGAGTATAGTGACGCTTTGCAGTGTCTTTCTGCATTGTATGTGACTTGTGCTAGTTCTATCTATCTGTGTCTTTTTTTCTATCTGTCAACTTAGAACTACAGTATACCTATTTTCTCTGTTCTGCCCTAGTACAGGTGTTGTTAGGGTAGCTCATACCTGACTTCATATATACTAATTCAATATATCTGAGCTCTGTCACATACTGTTGTGTACTGCACTGTGCCATATATTGTCAATGGGTTCCTGAAGCTTCCATAAGCATAAGACAGGACCAGTATATTGCTTCCTGATGGTATTTATATATAATATAATACACTCGTGGTTGCGTTGTACACAGTGGGCTATTGTGTGTCATTCACCCCGCAGACATGTCTGACAAGGGTAATGAGCACATGCCTGTACTAATGTCGCAATCTTGCAGATTATGTACTGCACTTTTCAGTGAGGAGGATGTGGTTCTGGATGGGCTATGTATGAGGTGTTCTAACCCGCCAGGTTCCACGAACCCCCTGACATCAGTACAGGAACCCCCTTGGGTGGTTTTCTCTCAGATGCTGGCCTCCATTGTAAACCGCTTGGCGGTTCTGGCTGTTGCTCCTCCTATGGGGGTACTACAGCAACCTGTCCCTCGCTCACAGGGACTACCACTGAATATGCAGACCCCTCCTGTACCTCAGCAGGCGGTCATGCCCACAGTGGGATTACTACAGGGCCCTCCACCCTGGGTGGATGTTTTTTCTAACTCACTGCAGAATCTGGCTGCAACCTCTACTGCGCTGCAGACCATGTTACAGAGGCCCTGATTCAGAGGCGGATGCTCTGACAGAGCGCTCGCTCTGAATCAGGGCCGGGCTATTTTTTTTTTAGAACGGCCTCCCGGCCGCTCGCATAGGTGTGGGTGACCACCCACAGCTATAGCGAGCGGCCAGGAAGATGGTCACAATGGTCAAGACCATCGCGACCATCGGGCTTGCGACAAGACCCTTGTGGTAGGGTCTCGTTGCCACAAGCCCCAGAGAGATTTCGGCTCTAACAGAGCCGAAAACTCTCCCACTGACATCACTTGTGATGTCAGTGGGGCCGGCCCCAAACGGAGGCGTTCACATGGGAACGCCTCCGTTGGGCAGCCACTCCCCCGGCCCGCCCACCAAAGGGGGTGTGCTGTCATTCAACATCGACAGCATGCCCCCTTTGGTAGGAGACCTGGAGCGACGGATTGCCCGTCGCTATCCGGGTCTCGCGCATGCGCACGACGGTGCCTGCTCCGCCGTGCGCATGCGCACTGGCCCACAATCGACCCGGTTGCGAGCGCACGGTGCTTGTGACCAGGTCTGAATCAGGCCCAGAGTGAGAAGCCTGTTAAACCAGCTAAGCGCCCTACGTTGTCCTCTCATTCCACACAGCTGTCAGAATCTGAGATGTCTTCTGATAACGGAGAGGTGGCTGATGTCTCTAACCCTTATTCCCCTCGCAACAGGCGGAGCCTAAGTCGAGAATTAATATCCCTGCTTTCGTGCGTGCGGTCAGATTCGCATTGGTTATTGAGGATGACGGGCCAGTCCCTAAATTCAAATACGCACTGTTTAAACAGATAAAGGTGACTTCGGCTGTATTCCGTCTGTCAGATCAGCTGGTGGATCACATGGAGGATGCCTGGCAATCGCCTGGTAAGAGGTATCAATCTCAGAAACATTTCACCTCCTGTTACCCATTTCCGGAGTCTCATTTTAAAAAGTGGGAATCCGCCCCCTGCAGTGGATTCACACGTCACACGGCTAATAAAGAGTGCAAGCTATGCCTTCCATCTCTTCCTTAAAGGATCCCATGGATAGGAATGTGGAAACTTGCCTGAAGTCTATCTACTCTCTTTCAGGAGCTGTTTCCCAGCCGTCCATGGTTTTCTCCTGGGTAGCTAAGGCTATTGAGAGTTGGGCCGATACACTTGAGGATTTCTCGGAAGTTCCAGAGATCAGGTGTCACTGTTCGGCCATATTAGGGATGCGGCTGCATATATTGGTGAGGCTGCTCTGGATGCTAGTCTACTGATATGTCTGCTCGCTGTTCCCTGTGGTTACGCTATTGGAGCGCAGATGCCTCCCAAAGACCTGGAGGCCTTACCCTATAATGGGGAGATTTTGTTTGGTCCAGACCTGGACAAGATTGTTGACACATTAGCCAAATCAAATTCTACATATCTGCCTTCGGAATTTGCTCCTGCAAAGGCTCGTAGCTCCTCCTTTAGATCCTTTCGTCCTCAAGAGAAAGCCAAGGGCAGTCCTTTTCTAGGGAGTCTGCTGCCAAGAAAACTGCCAAGCCTAAGAAACAGGCCTGGAGCACAAGACGCCAGTCTTCCAAGCAGGAGGATAAACCCGCAGCCTGACGGGGTGGACCTCCCTCTGGGGGACCACAGAGTGGGAGGCCGATTTCTTCAGTTCGCCCAGTACTGGTGTCAAACTACCAAGGATGCTTGGATAAGAGAAGTGGTCTCTCGGGGGGAACGCCCTCTCATTTCTCCGAAGGCCTCCCCACCAGTTTTTCTGCACAGGCAACCCACCTGCGGTCAGGGTATCCAGCTCCTGCCATATCTGGACGACCGCCTCTTGTTGGCGAGTTCTCCAGAATTGCTTCACTACCACCTGCAACTGACAGTTGCTTGTCTAGAAACACACGGGTGGTTAATCAGTTGGAAAAAGTCCTCCCTAATTCCCCCACAGATGATGATTAATTTGGTAGCCCTTTTGGACTCTCACCAGCAGAGAATCTTCCTAACTCCAGAGAAGATCTCCACGCTGCAGCTACGTGTACACAGATGTCTCCGCAGTCGCTGGGTGTCAGTCCACTCGGGGATGCAGGTTCTGGGATCAATGGTGTCCACGTTCAACATGGTGGAATATGCTCAGTTCCATTCCAGGCCCCTGCAGGGGCCGATCGTCTCCAGGTGGAACGGATTACCTCACCGGATCAGAGCTCAGACGATGGTACTCTCTCCAGAGGTGCGTCTGTCCCTCTCTTGGTGGCTACAGACATCTCATCTAACCAAGGGTCTCCCCTTTTGGATCCCAGACTGAATATTCCTAACAGCTGATGCCGGTCTCCGGGGATGGGGCACAGTGACCGGTCCACACTCCATTCAGGGCCAGTGGACAACGGTGGAGGCATCCTTGCCCATCAACATATTGAAACTTCGAGCTGTGTACAGGGCCCTCATGATAGCAAAGCACATTCTTTACGGAAAGTCCGTGCAAGTTCAGTTTGACAATGCCACCACAGTGGCTTACATCAACCATCAGGGAGGTCCTCAAAGTTGGGCAGCAATGACAGAAGTGTCACACATTCTGACATCGGTAGATTCTCATCTCCCGGCCATTTCGGCAGTGTTCATTCTGGGAGTTCTCAATTGGAAAGCAGACTTCCCCAACAGTCATGGTGTGCATCCAGGGGAATGGTCTCTTCACCAAGAGGTGTTTCAACGCCTAGTGGACAAATGGGGTCTCTCAGAGGTAGACCTCATGGCCTCCCGACACAATCACAAGTTACCAGTGTATGGGTCCAGAACAAGAGATGCTTAAGTAAGCCTGGTGGATGCTCTGTCAGTAAAATGGACCTTCTGGTTTGCGTACCTATTTCCTCCAGTCTTTCTGCTTCCTCGAGTTCTTCGGAAGTTCAAATAAGATGGAGGCACTGTCCTGCTATTGGCTACAGCTTGGACCAGACGTCATTGGTACTCAGATCTTCGGAGTCTCTCCATCGACATTCCGTTTCTGCTGCCTCAATGTCCGGACCTGTTGTCTCAGGGTCTTTGCCTTTACCCGAACCTGGATCGTCTGTCTTTGATGGCGTGGTTCTTGAGACATCCCTTCTAAGGTCCAAGGGATTCTCTAGCTCTGTCATCATCATGATGCTTAGAGCGCGTAAGCCTACCTCCACCAGGATCTACCACAGATTGTGGCATA
Source organism: Taudactylus pleione (assembly GCA_031769625.1). Lineage (NCBI taxonomy): Eukaryota > Metazoa > Chordata > Amphibia > Anura > Myobatrachidae > Taudactylus > Taudactylus pleione. The sequence goes on from JAUIMM010000014.1 coordinate 8,708,717, forward strand.
CATATTTCCAGTGGTGTCATACGAGAGATTACGACCCTCAGGTGTTTCGGATTTCCAGAATACTGGCATTCCAGCAAGCTGGATTGGACCTCTCCTTACGCCGGGCCTCGTTGAACTTACATGGCACTGCACTGTCAGTGTGGTTCCAACGTAGAATTGCTCCACTTCCGGATATCCACACCTTCCTCCAGGGTGTCCTCCGAATTCAACCTCCCTTTGTCCCACCAATGGCTCCTTGGGATTTGGCAGTAGTTCTTTGGGCCCTCCATTTGAACCACTAGATTCAGTGGATCTTAAGTGGTTAACAGCTAAGACTCTTTTTCTTCTGGCCATTGCATCTGCCAGAAGGGTGTCTGAATTGGGAGCGCTCTCCTGTCGTCCTACTTTTCTGATATTTTACCAGGACAGGGCAGTGCTTCGTACTCACCCTGAGTTCCTTCCTAAGGTTGTTTCTAGTTTATATTAATCAGGAAATTATAGTAGCGGCCTTTCTCCCCTCCAGACCTCTCGGCAGGAGAGGCTTCATTAGATGTGGTCTGTGCCTTCAGGATTTATGTGGACCGTACCAGTTCTCTTCGGAAATCAGACTCCTTGTTTGTGCTCTATGGATTTCACAAGAAGGGATGGCCAGCAAATAAGCAAACATTGGCTAGATGGCTTCGTATGACTATCTCAGAAGCTTACACACAGGCAGGCCTGCCTGTTCTGTCTTCTGTTAAGGCTCATTCTACTCGGTCTGTGGGCCTCTCGTGGGCAGGTCGCTGTGGCGCCTCGGCTGTTCAGCAAGCCAGCCACTTGGTCTTCGGTCCAGACCTTTCTAAGGTTCTATGCATTTGATACCTTTGCCTCTCAGGATGCTTTCTTTGGGCGCCGGATTCTCCTCTCAGCACAGCAGTGTCTCCACCCTTAAAAAGGCTGCTTTGGGACATACCCAAGGACTCCCTGCTGAGCCTATGGACCCTGAAGAAGAAAATTTGAGTTATGGTAAGAACTTACCTTTGTAAACTCTTTCTTCGAAGTCCATAGGGTCCACAAGGCACCTGCCCTGACGCACTTGGCTTCATATGGGCGATTTTGCTGGTCACCGGTTTCCCATCTCCTTTTCTGTGAGAGTGTTTCTTGAGTGTACCAGTCTTTCTTCTCTCCTATCCTCCTCCGGCCTTTGGCTGATTACCAACTGAGGTGGGGCAGGGTATAGGGAGACTGGACCCAGTGCATCCAGGGAGCTAAAGCTTTAACTGCATGGTGCCTGGATTGGTTCCCATCACCTACACCCCAAAGTCTCCCTGTGGACCCTATGGACTTCAAAGAGAGTTAACAAAGGTAAGTTCTTATCATAACTTTTTTTTTTTTTTTATAAAGAGAGTTGTTTACATTAAGTATTTTCTTTTAAAATGTTGTGTGGACAACAAAAATCCATTGAATATAGAACTAAAAAAAAGTCTTATTTGTGAGGGCTATAAATAAAAATGCAACCTCTGCTTTCAAATACCTTCCTCACTTCTTGGCTAAAGGGAGTATAATACTGCATGGCACTGAATAATTTGTATGCTGTACATAGTTTTGTTATCCCTCTGTGCAGACTTTGTGTGCACATTGCCTGCTTCACATCATATATTTATACCCTTGTGAAAAGACAATCATGCCTCAATAAGACTGAGAAGCACACTCTAGCAGAAGATACAGGGGTCACTGGAAATAGAAGTTACACAATGGTAACAGTACTGAATAGTGAGCTCTGCAAGCAAGCTTACTAGCCCAGTTCTAGAAATGATGACATTTTTCACACTCATCCCTTATATCTATATAGAAACCCCAGTGAATTTAAAATGTATTTATCCTATTGTTACACGTTTATGACTCATCTATGCTATTATGCCAGCCCAAGCTTTCCATATAAAAGAGCACTTTTTACCTATATAAACGAATGTGTATAAAATAAAGAGATCGTAGTATAAAATGTTCAAATGTATTTCTCATCATAACAAAACTCTTACATTTCCTGTAATTACAGTGTGCATAGAAAAAGCAGTAAAACACTGCAGCACTGGACAGTTCCAAGCAATTAAGACTATAATTATGAAGCATCTTTAAACAAGTTTAATGTTATCTGGGAAATATATGGGATGTTAAGTACAGTATGTGCTTCTGCTGAAACTGTTTTTGTGTTAAATTTTCACTGTGAGTTAACTTTGTATTCATTGTCTATGCTCTTTTATACAATGAAAGACCATCAACAATTAGGAGAAGTGGTCAAATAAGGTCACATCTGCAGTCATTAATATTGCAAAGTACTCTCCTATAGCCGGTTATGTGATCTCTAGCTGTGTTATTAAGATACATTTTAGTTTTAAACTTACAATATACAAATAAAGTCACTGGAGTAAATGTAACAACCTGCCCGAAGACAATGGCGAGTTTCGGGCAAGTCTGCCCCGTTTGCCACTTTAAAACATTGTGCAAACTCTCCAATGCCTGCATGCGCAGGTTGTTAAATTTACCACACTATATTATGTACATATGGTTGGCACATATGCTAAAGTATGTATTATGTTATGCAAGGTTGGCGTTGTGGTTACATTATTGCATCACAACACTGAGGACGTTGGTGGGAATTGAAACCAAGACCTATCTGGGTGGAGTTTGTATGTTTTCCCCAGGTTTGTGTGGGTTTCCCCCGTGTACTCCCGTTTTTTTCTTACACTCCAAAAACCTACTGGTAGGCTAATTGGATTCTGCCAAAAAATTAACCACAGTAAATGTTTGTGTGTTTATGTGTTAAAGAATATAGATTGTGAGCTCCATTAGGGCAGGCACTGAAGTGAATTACCAAATATTCTCTGTATTGCGTTGCGGAATATGTGTGCGCTATATAAATAACTCCTATAAAAAAAATAACAACCACCTTTTAGTATCTGTATATGGTGAGTTCTGATGTCATCACTGAGGAAAACATGTATTGTAGGTAATAGTGCACCACCAATTGTAGATTACTACGAATGTTTTAAGTCTGCTTAGGTTCCTGTGTGCCGTATAAATAATAATAATAGTTTTTATTTATATACAGTAGTGCACTTATTCCAATAGCACTCAAGGCGGTTAACAGATAGTATGAACATAAGCCCTCTGCCTCATTCCTAGTGATTTTGCATAGTGACGGACATCCTTGGTGGCTTCTGCTATCCATATCACCCACATTATCCAGAGCAGGGTGGGTATTATCCACTTTGCACAGCTGAGAACAGCTTTTGAAAGTTGAGGAAGTGGAGTGTAATATACTGTTGCTAGCCTATTGACTGTTGTGGCTGGTAACAAACATGAGTCATTTTAAGGGACACAACGTTACTGCTAATGTTAATGGAAATGTGACTCTTTACTTGTTAAATGTCAGAGTCTGTATGAATTTCATCCACATTTTTATGGTCTGTGCAGATAACATTCTTTATGTAAATGAAAATGGGACACAGTACTGTGCAGACATTTTCTCTCTTCTTACCGAGATTTGTAGAGAGGAATGTGCAGAATTTCAGGCAGGGACAATCCCCCCACTCGGCCCTTGTTTATCTGCCACTGGGGATATTTTGTTTGTAATTTGCATTCCCGTTCAGTCTTCTCCCACACAAACCTTCTCCAGCTCATTACAGCATGTCACTGGGTCACACTTTCAGTCTAGAAATTAGTGCTAAGTCCTCCCCGAGCCTCATGAGTATTTTAAAGGTTATTCCTTTCTTGACAGAAGACACTGTGATCTGAGGCTGTTGTAGAGACATCTTGCTTTCTGTGGGAAAATAAGTTTCCCTGCTAAACAAGCAATTTAAGTAATTTCAAATAGTGAAACTGACAATTTTTTTGGAAAACAGGCACAAATTTACTTGATACAAAATCCTTTGCAGGTTAGCTAACACATGCTACCATAAAATCTCACTGTACAAGGTTGTACCTCCTAACTAGACTTTCACCCATGCAACTTATTGTGAATGCAGCGGCTAGACTTGTTTTCCTCGCAAAACGTTCTGCTGTTGCTGCTGCTTCACTTTGTCAGTACAGGTTGAGTCTCCCATATCCAAATATTCCGAAATATGGAATATTCCGAATTACGGAATATTTTTAATATGACTGAGATAGTGAAACCTTTGCTTTCTGATGGTTCAGTGTACACAAACTTTTTTTTTTTTTTAAAGCACAAAATCATTAAAATACAGTAAACAATAACCTTCAGGCTGTGTGTATATGAAACATAAATGAATTTCATGTATGTACACAAACTTTTTTTGATGCTCAAAATTATTAAAAATATTGTATAAAATGACCTGCAGGCTATGTGTATAAGGTGTATATAGAACATAAATGCATTCTGTGTTTAGATTTGGGTCCCATATCCAAGTTATCTCATTATAGTATGCAAATATTCCAAAATACGGAATATTCCGATATCCAAAATACCACTGGTCCCAAGCATTTTGGATATGGGAGACTCAACCTGTACCTACATTGGCTGCCCGTATCTTGTCGAATCCAATATAAAATACTTGCAAGACCATAAACAACACTACACCAACATACACCTCTTCTTCACTTATCTCAAAATATTGAGATCATTTCATCCCCATTCAGTACCTGCTCACATTCACAGTCACAGGACTTTTTTTCGGGCTGTACCATCTCTGTGGAATGGCCTTCATCGCACAAGACTTTCTTCCAGCCTCCAAACCTTCAAGCGTTCCCTGAAAACTTATCTCTTCAGTCGAGTTTATCAAATATCAGAGCCACTCGCCTAATCTCTATAAGATGTCCTACCAACTAGCTCCCCTTTTGTACAGTCCACACATAACTTTACATATTTTCTCTTTCTACACTCACACAACCCACTGACCCAAGGTCAACATTGCTGTGTGACTGGATCATACAGCCCACCAAGTACCTCTGCAATCTGGCTGGACTGATATGCAATATAGCACTTATCCTCATGTACTGTATCAAATTCCTATTTCTATATATTATTTGTTTATATAGCGTATACCTATTCTGCAGTGCTTTTACAGAGAATATTTGTCTATTCTCAACAGTCCCTGCCCCAGTAGAGCTTACAATCTATGTTCCCTACCACATGTACACACAAGGGTTCATTTTGTTTTGTTGGGAGCCAGTTAATCTACCAGTATAATTTTTTAGTGAGCGAGGAAACCGGAGTACCCGGAGGAAATCCACACAAGCACAGGGAGAATATACAAACTCCACACAGTTAGGGCCATAGTGGGAATCGAACTCACAACCTCAGTAATGTTAACCATTACACAGTCTGTGCTGCCCGAGATTATACGTAGTCTTCACTCTAGGTCCAGCGTGGAGCAGGGCGCCGGACCATAATAAGAGCCCTCTAGCGCGTGCATGCCCGAAAAGGGTGTGTGTCTTTAAGACATGCCCCCTTTTCATCACTCTTGGGGGCATGCTCGGCACTTACGGACATGCCGGGCTGCCCCCAAGCTCTCCCCTCTCTGTGAATAGATGATGTGCACATGCACACGGCACCTATTCACCATCTGTGATCGCTGCACCACAGTTTTTCCCACCTGCGGGACGGCACCCGGTATGTTGTTTTAGGCTAAAACAGCCTAGCGGGATCTCGTCTTATCAATATTTTATTCCAGTTGTAAAGCACAATGGAATATGTTAGAGCTATATAAATAAGAACACCAATAATCCTAGCGTACCAAAGGCAGTGGAAACAAGGAAGTGATCATTTTTGTGTGCAAGTGGATAGATACATCAATTAAAGATTGATACAGGAGTGGGCTGTTTGTAATTCAGGGAACTGCGCTATTTAAACAACAATAATAATATTAAAAACAAAAAAGTTAAATGTCTGAATTAAAGTTTTCACCAACAGACCACCATATCATGGGGCGGGGGGGGGGGGTACACAGCCTGCATACAGACACAGTATGTGTGCATGGAGATGGTAGGCATCAACAGATAGGCAAAACTCTGTACAATATGCCATTCAAAGTGATCCTGGTCTTTGACATATCTGCTGAGAAAATGGGATAGCATGATTTCTCTTAAGCTCTACAAGAGATGCTATAGTCTCAGATGCCAGCATCAGCTTCCTTCCAGCTGAGAAGCTTATTCAAGATGACAGGCTTCCTCTCTGCACTACACTTGTCTGCTTTTGGGGCTGTTATTATATTTTATATTTATTTAAAACAAGTGAGACGTTGCTTGCAGTTTTCATCTTGAATGTGTGTATTCATGTTCCTATGAACACACACTGGGTATAAAAAAAATGCTCATTCTTCAAGTGTACCAAATTCCATCTAGAAGGTAAACCTCCATTAAGCCCGTACGCAGACAATAATATGTGGTTAAAACTACTCTATTTGCCCGTAGCTTTAACCCAGTGGTGCTCTGGCTGCGGTAATTGCAGAGCATCTCATAGCTCTGCTCCTAAGTTGTAATTGGAGACTGGGCTAAGTACAGGTAATGGGGCATAAAAGGCTGTGTCATGTATTTGTCCTGCTATGTTGTAGATCAGTATTTTACAACCATGGTTCTCAACGCACACTAACAGTCCAGGTTTTAAGGATGTCCATGGTTGAGCAAAGATGGTTAAATCAAAATTACTGAGGTACTAATTAAGTCACCAGTGCTCAAACATGGCTATTCTTAGAACCTGACTTTTAGCCTGCCTTGACGTTCGGAAAGACTAGTGTAGATTTTTCACATAGGGAACATCATTTCCATGCAGATATCCATTTATCACAGACTCTGTTTTTCTGCTTTCAGTGACACTTTTCTATAGAAAATGGAAGCATGTATGCCTAATTTAATAATCTAGTAATCATTCTTCATGAATGAATTTCTCAGTGCCAGCACTCTTGTTTTTTTTATAATGAACAATGCAAATTATTAAGGGGCCTATTCATCATCACTAATGGGCCCGTTACACATGTGGAAACTGTAGTTTTCGCATGTTTTAAGTAGAGATCAGCGTTTGGTATTGGCTCTGATCTTCCGTCCAAGTTTGGATCTCAGAAAGAGGCAAAACGTCATTCATGGACATCCGTGAAAGATGACGTTTCACCTCAATCAGAGATTCGAACTTGGCGGGAAGATCCGAGCCAAAACCGAACCGCTCATGTCTAGTCCTTACATTATTAAGGACTGATAGGGCCGTTTAATATTCAGCAAACTGAAAACTTAAAGTTTTTGGAGTTTGCCTGCGAGACCAAATGCCATCTTCAGATGGCTTTTGTTCCCAGAGCCCCGCTCCTTCCTATGGGAAGGAGGTCCAAGGTTGCGAACCAGGTTTCGAGCGAATCCCTTCACAACCTTTGACTGTGCGCATGCGTGACCTCGTGTTTTTAAGCATCCACCGATGCTGCTCACGACGAGTTAAATACTTAATCATTGGCAGCCGTCCGGCCCCCGATGATGAATAGGCCCCTAAATGTGCTGTAACACAGCAATTAATCAGATCTTTGCTCTCATTTTCTAAGCTGTACTAAGTAACTAGGTACAATCTAGCTGTTTGCCGCAGTTTTATGGTAATATTGCTATTTATCCGTTTGGTTGTAGTCACTAGAGCTCCAAATGACGAGGAAGATACTGGTCTTTGACTGCTCCCCATTTATGCTTATTGTGGTATTTTGTATATGTCTGGCAAGAGGAAACTGAATAATGCTTTTGTGAAACTGTGTTTAATGGGTAAGCTACTCATCCTGTAAATGTTTAAAGGATTGGTTTAGTGCTAAAGTTTAACTTTAAATATAGTAGTGGCATTGTGTTTAATATTGCTGCCTCGCGATTAAATTCCCAACCACGACCCTATCTGTATGGAGTTTGCATGTCCTTGTGTTTTAGTGGCTTTCTACAAAGTACTCTGGCTTTCTTTCACACTTTAAAGACCACACTGGGGTCTGCAGTGATGAAGGGGCCCACTGCCGGACTACCATGGACTTTCTGTGAGTTTATGGCACTTCAAACCCCTTCACTGAGAGTTGCCAGAACACATGTCAGCAGTAGTATATTAATGAGTGTGAGTCAATCGCTAGTTCCACCACTGGGCAGGGACTGATGTAAATGACGAATATTGTCTGTACAGCGCTGTGTAGTAATTAGTAGTGCTAAGTACATCCATCAGCCATAACATTAAAACCACCTGTCTAATATTGTGTAATGTAGGTACCCATGTGCCACCAAAACAGCTTTTACCCGTCAATGCATGAAGTCCACAAGACCTCTGAAGGTGTCCTGTGGTATCTGGCTCCTAGACATTAGCAGCAAATCCTTTAAATTCTTTAAGTTTCGAAGTGGGGCCTCCATGGCTCAGACTTGTTTTCCAGCACATCCCACAGATGATCTGGGGAACTTGAAGGCCAAGTCAAAAACAAGTGAACTCTTTGTCATGTTCCTCAAACCATTCTTGAACAGGCAGGGCACATTATCCCACTGAAAGAGGCCACTGCCATCAGGGAATACCATTGTCATAAAGTAGTGTTCTTGGTCTGCAACAATGTTTAGGTAGGTTGTACGTGTCAAAGTAACATCCACATGAATGACAAGGCCCAAGGTTTACCAGCAGAACATTGCCCAGAGCATTACACTGCATCCGCCGGCTTGCCTTCTTCGCATAGTGAGACCTGGTGCCCATATTTTCCCCAGGTAAATGACGCACATGCACCTGGCTGTACACATGATGTAAAAGAAGGTGTTATTTATCAGACTAGGCCACCATCTTCCATTGCTCCATGGTCCAGTTCTGATGCCATGTGCCCCATTGTACGTGCTTTTGGCAGCGGTCAGAGGTTAGCATTGGCACTCCTACCTGTCTGTGGCTATGCAGCCCCATAATATACAGCACCTTTCTATCCTCGCCAGCATTTACTTTTTAAGCAATTTGTACTACAGTAGTTCTTGGCCTTCGCTCCCTATGCGCAGCGATGCTCCTTGGGCGTCCACAACCCTGTTGTCTGTTAACCGGTTCTTCTTCCTTGGACCACGTTTGGTTGTTACTAAGACCTGCTCTTTTAGAGCTGCTCTGACCTAGTCGCCTAGCTATCACACTTTGGTCCTTGTCAAAGTCGCTCAGATCCTTACACTTGCCCATTTTTTCTTCCTCCAACACCTCAACTTCAATAACTGACTGTTTACTTGCTTCCTTATATGTCCAATCCCTTGACCGGTGCATTGTAACAAGATAGTCAATGTTCTTCACTTCACCTGTCAGTGGTTTTAATGTTATGGTTGATCGGAGTAAATAAAGAATAATAATATAGACTGCGTAGATCCACAGTTAAGAAGACTAGATGGACCCATCTCACTTATTCTGTCATCATGTCTGTTTCTCTGTCTTTTGTAATTCCATCCGTTCACTGGGGTAAGTCAACTTTTTCACTAATGACAGGCACAGAAAGGCGTGATTCATGGAGACATTTTTTCCACCTATAGACTTGTTTGTCCTGTTTATATTGTAACTTATTCTCTTTACCCACGAGGCCCAAAGTAATAATCACATATTTGTTAAGAGCAGTTCTAGATTTTCACAATCAGCTTTTATTCTAAGCAGCTCGTATTCAGAACTACTAAAAAAAAAAATCATTTTTATTGGTGAAAGGCCAGCGGGTCATGGAATCCCATGGCTTTGTTAATTGGTTGTATTGTTAGGGCCAGGGTTATAAAGTATATTCCCATTTAGTTAACTTTTTATGGGATGTTATAAACAAAACTTTGACATGGTGCTGGCATTAAAAAAAATCTGTTTCACGGTTTTGTATTGCAACTTTTTATTTTGCTGTATAGTATGTTATACTATGAATTTAATGGAGTCCTGTAACTGCAGGGCTCTGATTTTTCTTTGAATTTAATTCCGCACATGTACAATGTGGTCACTGTATGAAATGAAGTTCATATATCCAACTTATTTTATTACCACATGCGGGCCAAAACATCCGAGAATTTAATATACTCTTCAGTGTGGACTGCATTATCTCTTGGGAGCCTGCATGCACTTTGATTGCATTTTTAGGTTACTAAGACATTCAAACCATGCAATAGAGGCATGAGGGTTGGGTATGGGAGGCCGCTGGTCAGAATACTAACAGCGGCATCTCAACAGCCAGAATCCCAAAACCCCTAGCAACTAACGGTTAGTGATTTCCTAACCTCTACACTAACCCTAACCCTCCCTTCCCGGTGCCTAAGCATAACCTCCCCTGCACCCTAACCCTAACACCCCTTCGCAGTGCCTAAACCTAACCTCCCCCCCCCCCCCCTCCCGCCTAGTGCCTAAACCTAACCTTCCCCTCCCTGCACCTCAATCCTAACACTCCCTTCCCGGGGCCTAATCCTAACCCCGCACCCTAACGCTAACCTACCCCCTAACACCCCGATACTCACCTTCGGGATGCCGGTGCCGGGATCCCGACCTGTCGGGATTTCGGCACCGGTATTTAGACCGTCGGCATCCCTCACGCCGGGATGCCGACTACACCCTGAGACATGAAGCATGTTTTGGGCAAAATAACAAATGTACTGCCGCCAAACTAGGGTATGGAGAAGAAGAGGGCTCTGTTCAGATCGAGATATTCCAGTTTATGTTAACATTTTTTCTGAAGTAAACAGTGGTACAGACTGGATGCGGTCAATATCCTGACCGCTGGCATTCTGGCTGTCGGAATGCCGACGCCGGAATCCCAACATTCGGGCTCCTGAAGGTAAGTACTGGGGTTAGGGGGAAGGTTAGGGGTTAGAGTTAGGCACTAGGGGGAGGAGTTAGGCTTTGGCATTAAGGGGGGAGGGTTAGGTTTAGGGTAGGGACAGGCGGAGGGTTAGGATACCGACCAACAAAGTGTCGGTATTCTAACCCTGTCGGGATGCCGGTGTCGGGATTCCGAATGCCGGCATCCCTTATGTATTCCGGACAGATGTGTGATATTTGGCACAAATGGCCTTAATTTTCCCCCCATACATTTATCACTAAGTATCTACTTTTTTACTAGTTAAGGGTAATATTTTACTAGTTAAGGGTAACATATTTGTCCTGTATAATATGTCCATCTTTAGAATGGAAGCTTTCATGAGCAGGCAGGGGCGCCGTGAAGGGGGGGAGCGGGTACTAATTACCCGGGCCCAGGCTTGCTGGAGTGGCCCGGCGGGGGCCCAGGTCCGGCACCGCTCCCCCTCCCTCTCCCTCTTATGTCACAGCAGCCCAGCACACGCTCCTATCACCTGGGCCCGGCGTGGCTGTCGGCGGCCCTGCGAGCAGGGCCCTCTTCCCCCATATGCTGTTTCTTCCCTTACTATTACCTAAGGCACCCAACTCTTCACTTCTGCCACAGTACTACTTATTTGATGGTTATGACTGCTGTTGTAGCAATGTTTATATGCCATGTACTTGCCCTGCATTGTCTTGTACTGTAAGTCACTGTTCTCTTGTTCTGCTCAATGTTGTATGGCCTTTGTAAGGCGCTGCAGAACCCTTGTGGCACCATAGAGATAAAGGATAATAATAAAACAGTTTATTTCTAAGTACTTTTATTATGTTGAAAGAAATTGGGAAACAGGAAAATAAAACCTGTTAATAATTCTCCAGTGATAATTATAAATGACAGTGTGTTGTAGAGAGGTGGGAAATGAAGTCACTAGAGTTATCAATAATCCAAACAGTCCCTTCCTAACCATTAATCACCACTGACTGAAGAACTCATTATTAATGTAAATAAAATACCTTTTTCTGTCTTAACAAGGGATGTGTCAGGGATCCAGCCTCCTGGGACCTGAGGATCATAGGCTTAGAGACACATAAAATATGTTTCTGTCATTAATTTGTGCTCGTCTATGCCTGGATTTGATATGCACATACATATGAGACATGATGGCTAATTGGGTTTCTCATCTTCACCCTCCTCTTATTTCTTCTTTCTTGCTACAATACAGAGTGTAATCATAACTTCCCACTATACAATTTCATATGTAAAGTTATTATTTAACAGTGTATTCTAGAATGTGGTCTAAAAAAAGTAATTTTATTTGACCTATATAATCTCATTTACTATTATTTTTAATGTATCAAATAAGAGAAAAATGATCATTTACTTATTTTGAAACAGCTGTTTGTAGGCATAATAGGCATCACCAGTTGATTTAAACATTTTGTTTCACATACTGTACAAGTACTTGACTACTATTGTGCTAATTCTCAAACTGTTCTACTTTATAATGTTTAGATATGAGACCAAATGTAATCACATCCAGGATGCTGAAGAAATGCAGACGGCAATTTAGCTGGGAAATATAAAGCAGCAATTTTTCTTTGACATTTCGCCCATATAGCAGCTCAATTTAGTTTTGCCAAGGTGTAAAGTTTTACCTTCAAGCTTATTTCTAACTGTAATTGAGGTCCAGAATATTTACCAGGCATAGGAGTTGGCAATATAGGGGTTGATTCAGGCTCAGACACTATTGCTATCGCACCTGCTCACATGCACTATTATGGTAATGCCTCCTGCATGTATTACTGATCCGAGCTGCAGCTTTGGATCATCTGCGTGATCCTCAGCAATTTGAAGAAAACTTACCTTTTTTTCACCCAATATTTATGTTGATGCCAAGAAGTTAACCATGATTTTATTAAATTGATGCTAGATGATTTTTTTTTTTCACTTTTAAACATGACTTACTAAAGATAAAGAAAGGCCAGATATAAACCAGTATGGGCACACCTATGTGTGATGAATTTGGACAGTAATTCTGACACTTCAATAACACTTCAGGCTGTGTAGGTGGATTGCTGCATGTGTCCAGAATTACATGTTTTTCAAGTAACTAACACAAGTATGCAGCCAAACAGTATGCGCAGACCTTTCACCATGACCCTTTACTCCCAAGTACAACATGCTGATTTAGACATTGCCAGAATCTGCCCATGTCAAAGAAGGTTTTGTTAGAAATTATCATGCAGTAATTGGAATATTTGCTATCTACTTTAAAATACATTATCAGGCTCTTTAAATCATCAGCAAAAGTTAATGTAGTCAGCCTGATGGCAGAGAATCCTTTGCTTCTTTTATCTTCTCCTTTCATATTTTCTGGATAATTTGGGTATTATTTGCTAATTACTTTTGTCTGAGCCATGTATCTCTTACACTTTCATTCTATGCATATACTCTGAAACGAAAACATTATTTTATGTGTAGTTGAGTTAACAAAATCACTCTCCAAAGGCCTTTTTCACAGTTAGTTTTTTAGTTTTCGTGCAACTGGGAGGGCGATATCAGGGTGGTAATGGGATTGCAGTCGTGGGAAGTGGACGTGTGATTGCAGTGAGCATATAGTCACAGCGGGGCCGGCAACAGAAATGTTGGCACCAAGTACACTGATATCTCTGGGGGCCTCCCAACCCCCCCTTTAACTCCCTCCTCCCTAAACCCAACACACTGTCACTTACCAGTCTTTGGTGCAGGCTGAGGCTGCTGCCAGACAGTGTCACTCTGCCTCATAGGTGGGACTGAGGAGGGTGTCTGCAGAGGAAGCGGACCGTGGTGCCGTACGTTGTTCTCGGCTGGCTGTCCCTTTCGCCACCTACAAATGCTGTTTCATCCTGCTCCTCTCTGGTGGCCGCGATGGCGGGCACAGAACAAAGAAGAGCTGGCTCAGCGTCATGCCTAATGGTGTTACAATATAATTCAGATTGCAATGCAGCTCGAACTGGACCAAGTAACAGGGGTATTGGAGGAGGGGTGTGGGTAGGGGGCTTGACGATTTGTGTTAATTATTTTGCCTATTTGCAACGGATGGACAGCCTGTGCAGTCAATTTATAAATTACAATTAGGCACTGTATCCCCATTTTGTGCCCCTCGGGGCCCGGGACAAGTGTACCTTTGGTACCTAATTGCACCGGACCAGAGTCACAGCCAAAGTACAGTTAGGTGGGTTACAGAAATGTCATCATGATTAGAATGTTGACAAGACCGTGCCGTGGAGCAATCACTTACCTGCCTGCAGTGCTTCGGAGTTGTCTTCTGAGTCTGGCAGTCAGGCGATGACTTCAGTCTGTCATCCAACATTAAATAATGCCCCTAATCCTAACCATAACCCCTAACCCTAGTGTCTAACCTTAACATTCCGCTGCTGCAGCCTAACCAACATGTTGACATTTTGACCATGTCATCTTTCTGCAGATATATCGTAATGTTTCATGTTGACATATCAACAATGTCCACATTATAACTATTGACATTATGATTGTCGACATGGTGACTGCATCCCGGTTAAGCAGTTGTGATAGGTTATAGCTGGAGTATTTGATACGGGTAAATGCGTTTAATTGTGTTTGTAGTACGTATTATATCCTCATAACATGACATTAATTTGTGTATTTATTAATGTACTAGCGACCCGCCCCAGCTTCGCATGGGAGCAATCTTATCTTGCCCCAGATCTCATAACAACCTACACCATGTTGCCACAGCCCCCTGCATCTCACAACAGTCTCCTGTTTCTTACTCCTACTCCCTGCATCTCACAACAGCCTCCTGCGTCTCACTACTGCCCCTACATTTCACCACAGCATTCCATGTTTCACCATAGTCCATTGCATCTCAACATAAGCCCCCATTTCTCACTCCTACTTCTTACTACAGCCCCCTGCATCACATCACAGGCCTTTGCATCTCACCACAATCCCCTGCTTCGCACTCCTGCCTCCTGCATCTCACCAGTGTCACCACAACCGACCCTGCTGCTGCCTTGTTTCTGGCTGGGGCCCGGCCACTGGAAGGTGCTGGGAAGGGCAGCAGGTTCATGGATGAGAGATTTGTATTGCAGCTTCCGTAAGCATTATCAACAGCATGTCCCCGGGGCTGGGACACCTGTGCATGTTTCCACAGCCTCCATGCGCACCCCTCCCCAGCTGTCAAACATGGCGAGCATTGTCCTCTTTGCACATTGTATCCTGTATTTCCTGGGTTTCCCTGGGTTTCCTGTAGAGCTTCCTCGTTGTGGTGCCCCTATCCGAGAACAGAACTGACTTCCATGGGAGGTGCCTCCTGTTCACCAAGGGCGTGTGGCTGAGCGGGAACATCATGCTGGAGAGGGAGCACTTCAGGAGTGGTGGCTGGAGTCCACCTGCAGGATGCAATTTGATGGTTGTTTTTTTTCTTTCATTCCTGATAGCTATGCCTCCTCTGGCTCCTTTTTTCTACTGTATCTGCATCAGGGCATCTTCATGGGTTATGCCTCACATGTGACACTGCTCAGTCCCTGACTCCCTCTCCTCTCTAGGCTGCTGCTAAGCAACAGCGCACATTGCTATCTCTGATTGGCTCTCATCGTCTCAGAGAGCCAATCAGAGCTCAGCCCTGCAGCAGCAGTCAGTCACTCACTCACACAACACGGCAGGTTTTTTTTGTGACTTGCTTCATTCCAAGCCTCAGTTTCAGATGTTGTCTTGCTGTTTCAGCACTCTGACCAGCTCCTATACAGCAGCTTGATGCAAGATTTTTTTTTTTCTGTGACTTGCGCCACTAAAATAGTCAATACTCTGCTTCCTTTCTTCACAGATGAATATCCGTCCAGTGGTTCAAGAGATTAGCTGGAACAAACGCAGACCCCTAAACTGGGGAATGAAAAAATATAAATAAAAAATAAATATATATATATAATACACATACATACATAAATACATTGCATCCGGAAAGTTTTCACAGCGCTTCACTCTTTTCACATTTTGTTATGTTACAGCCTTATTCCAAAATGGAATAAAATTAATTTTTGTCCTCAAACTTCTACACACAATATCCCATAATGACAAAGTTTAAATTTTTTTTTTTTAGATTTTTGCAAATTTAATAAAAAAAAACCCAGCAGAGACAGTGGAGAGGTCAAGGAGGTTGGGTATGAAGTAATAGCCCATATATTTGGCAGCATGAAGACCATTACTGACTTTAGTAAGGGCATTGTCTGTGGAGGGAATAGGATGGAGGACATTGTTTTTCTTAGGGCACAGCTTCTCAAACTCCGTCCTCAGGACCCTAAACGGTGCATGTTTTCCAAGTCTCCTCACAGAATCGCAAGCGACATAATTAGCTCCACCTGTGGATCTTTTAAAATGTGTTAGTGAGTAACGAATACAGAAACAGACATATCACAGGTGCACAACTCCAAATTACTAATTATATATAAATACATTGTGCAAATTCAATTTTGCAATCAATAGAGGTTTTTAGCATAATCATGGCCAAGGTTATGGGCCTACCCACCATATCCAGGAACCTCTGTAGGGTAGGTCCCTAACATACTAGGGTTCAAATCCAGAGCGCCGCAGAGACAACCCCAGGGCATCGCTATAATGATGCGATGCCCTGGGGTGACTCTGCTGCGCCGATTTAGGGGTGTCCTGCGCTCTGGATTTGAACACTACTATTTGCATAATGTATTTATATATAATTAGTTTTTTGGAGTTGTGCACCTGTGATCTGTCTGTTTCTGTGCCTACAGTAAAGTCTCAACAGGTAGCACCTCCCATTATATTTATTCAGGGTGTGCAGTCCAGGAATCTTTCCTATACACATGAGTAACGAATACACCTGTTCACCTGCTGGATGACCTGGAAAACTGACCTGTGTGGGGTCCTGAGGACCGAGTTTTAAAACCACTGCCTTAGGGAGAACTTCAGGAGTCACCAAAGACTTTGGTTTGTCTACGCTGTCGTTTCTTGCTTAAGTTGGCCACACATGTTGGTGACTTCTGGCAGCTTTGGATCCTGCATGGGTCACCTACCATTTACGAACATGTCTCATAATGTGTCCATCAATTTTGATTATTAACCTGTATCAGAACTATGCTTGGGCCATAGTAGCTGTGATATTAGCCCAACTAGGAGATATTGGCTGTGATAGCACTGTGTGTTTCTGGGTACTGACATGTGGATCTAGTTTTCATGTATCTGCAGTCTGGCAGAAAAGACCTGGTGGGGAGAAAGTCTTTAATGGATGTTTATATGCTTTGAGTTATTAGTGTTCATTCTAGGCTGGGTAGGGCGGCTATCACAGAAGGGCACTCCTCTGCAGGTGCACGAAAAGGGGGTGTGTCCTTGAGACACACGCCCTTTTCATCACTGTAGGGGGTGTGCCCAGCACTCACAGAGAAGGTAGGCTGCACCCAAGCTCTCCCCACGGTGTGAATAGATGCCGTGTGCCTCCAAATACAATACAAATTTCAGAATATCCTGTCACAGGTTTAGCATGCCCTAATAGCAAAATTGTGGCAAGGCATGCTAGGACGTGTAGTTCCACAGCAGCTGGAGGGCTGCAATTTGAATACCCCTGAGCTAGAGGAAAAGATTACAGAGGACCATCAGTATAACATACATTCTTTCATACAATTGTTAATTTCTGTTTTTTTATTTTTTTACGGATGTATAGGTGTGTTTTAAGGGGATATATTTTCCTCGAAGTTCTAAGAAAAATCTCAACAATCTTTATTTAAATACACATATAAAAAGTAGAATGGAAAACAGTATGCAACTGTACCACTATGTGTATTCTAGATAATGATTGTAACCATCGACAACACTACAGTTGAATCAACCCCGATTATCCTTGATTGCATTAACCAAGGTATGGATTAACTGGATACTTTATGCAAATGCTGTACAGTAATACTATGGCCCGTATTCAATTTGAGGCGAATAGCTGAGATCGTCGAAAAAGTTTCGCCGATGATGTCATTTCGCCAGGCGAAAAAGTATCGCCGTATTCAATTTGTAATAGGCGAAAATGTTTCGCCTATGAATAGCAGAGAATTGCGGTTTTGGGGTGCAACATTGCGGGAACCCCCGTGCAGCCTTAAGACAGTCCCCCAAAGGTAAACTGTGTAAATTTTTTTTAAAAAAGACTTTAGGACACCCAAAAAATGGCTTTCAATTTGGGGGCAAAAAAATGCAAAGTTGGGGGACAAAGTTAAAAATGAGCAAAATAGACTCCAGGGGGTCCCCAAAGTATGCCCCAGGTGTTTTTTCGATAGCAGGTGCTTGCGGAAGGTGTATTTTTCACGATTTTATTACCTACACTTTAGCAACTTTTAAATATGCTACCCCCATTTTCAAGTACCCCAAATTTGCTGGGACTAGTTATTTTCTTAAAAAAACACTGCTAAATGGTATTCTTCACCACTTCTGCAAAAACGCTACATAGCATCTATTGAGACCATTTAAATTGGCCAAATACCGATTTGCAGGGCTATTCGGTGGTACCCATTTTGAGCCCCCATGTCAGTGCATCTTTTGGGGGGTGTCAGGCTGAATTCCCCAAATCTGACAGCACTTTTCGCCTATTTCAGTTTCGCCGAATGCCGTTTTCTCCTCCTTTCAATTTGAATACAGAGATAAGCAGGGACGCATGCAATACTTTTTACATGCAAAACACGCAATGTAGGCGAAAAAGTATTGCGGCCGCGAAAAATATTTATTACAGGCCTTTGTACTGTATTCAACTTTCTGTGTTGGCTCCAGAGTGCCAATACAGTACGTACTGTACATATATGTTTGAATTAATGGATTTTGATAATGCAGCCAACCTCCCCCCTTGTTTATCAAAAAATCTGGGTTCTATTTTAATTAGGAAACCAGACAAAATAATTTTGTATAGCTAAATTTGGAGGGTAGTGCTATTAGGACCGTTTTCACTTCTATAGACTATAGACTCTCACCATAATCCATGTTTTTTTAACTGTATAGTAATTTTGGTTTTGAGGCTTTTTAAAAATTATTTGCCAGTCGTCATCTATTCTTTTAAAAAAATTTCCTGCAACATGACTTTATTTGTTTGCTATTTAACAATGTGTTTTCCAGTAGTTTTTATCGTTTTGCTAAAATTGTCCTCACATTATTTACTTGGTTATTTGTGTGCTCATCTTAAAGTTGAGTGTTTTATATAATATGGGATTTGGCTGTGCCGTGGCCATCCCATATCTTTTTATTCATATGGGACATCTGTGTGATCACTTCTACTGTAATGCTGTATACAATCAGGACGATATTCCTGAACGATATTGACTATATTGTTCAACGATAAATCGTTTATTTTTATGCAGTGAACGATCGACCAACGATGCGCGTTTCCGCATTAGTGATAACTATATCTATTGTCGACTGTACATGCAGGCCAACTTGGACGATTTTGTCAAGATTTACCTGTAAAGACATAACTTCACTGAGATATCTATCAGTCTGTACACCCAAAATCGTTTGCCCTGCACTACAGAAAGTTGGAGGGAAATCTTATCAGCGATATCTCTGGTTGTGCAGGTTGTACCGTGTGTATGCAGCATTAGGTCACCTGTGCAGCTCAAGTCTCATAACTAACATTCAATCGTGCAGCCCAACCTGCAGGAGCAGTTGTCTGTCATTTCCTTTTTATCGGCTTTAGCTGTAAGTAAAATAAGCCATGCAAGAAAACAATACTGTGGAATAAAGTGAAACCTCTTCTGTAGCCAAAATATTTTTTCTTCCTGCTTGAATTTATATATTTTTTCTGTTTTCATTATTCCAATCTCATATTACTGCAATAAACAGCAAGAAAGTTATGGAAGATAATAAGCTCTGGCATGCAATTAGCAGCCCAATTATAGAACACTGCGCTATTAAGTAAAAATATTGAACCGTGTAAACTGAAAATGTTAGCAGAGGAGCTGCAGTGATTTCTATTCTGGAAATGCCACGCAGCTTTTTCTGTCTCCTTCTGTTACTATGCACTGGTTTACATTATATTACAAACCTCTAGACATACAGTTCCTGCATAAGATTACTTGTGCAAAATGGATTAAGAGAGGATGAGGCACAGAAGTAATTTACTAACAGTAAATGTCTCCATTTGTACTGCAGTTTCCATTTTGATGCTATGTGAACCTGTTGTATGCAAGTAGTAGTTGCTGTAATGTGGTGCTCAGAGTCTGCTATATAGTAACAAGGCCAGATACTCTGTCCAGTACAGTAGTATGTTCTCATTCTCCTTCCCATATGCATTTTTCCTGTAGAGTAGTGGTCTCTGTCTGTGCCTTCACACACATTTTGTGGTCTTTATTAATATCCAAGACAATGGAATCTGTCAATTCACTAGTAATTAGTGGACATCATTCAGTTACACGCACTCTTCCTCAGTGATGTCACAAAGCCTATATAAAAGTTGATAAAACTTTCCCTTTTAATGTGTGTAATGTCCTGTTTTCCTCTTGGTTATAAAGGTCCAGTAACAATACAGCTTCTATTGTCATATTACTTAGAAGCGTAGAAAAGGGAATTTTAGTCACAGCACCAATTAGGTGGAAGTGCTAGGGAAATGCTCACTGCATAGTTGCTAACATTTTGAAGCTGCCTACTGAGAGATACTGGAAGACAGGTGCAGGGGGCATGGTGCCGTGTATTGCATCATTGCAGAACTTGTCCCACTGCACAGTGCTGAGATTCATACCATTGGGGTGTTGGGACCTGATAACATGATTCGCTGCGAATTGTCAAGTGGCTTTGATATGCCAACATATGTTTACAGCGAAACCTGATAAGTCGTTCACAGACATATCACTGGTACACACTTGCCGACAGACACCCAATATATTGGCCGATCAATTGATCGGCAAAAATATTTGCCAGTGTGTACCCAGTTTAACTGTGCAGGCAGAGTGTGATTGAAAGCTTTGCCAAGTTGCTATGCAGAAATGCATTGTGGGGAATTGGTTGATTCACAAAGAGAGATGGGGTCGGCGATGTCACATTAACCCAGATTACTGAATGACCAACTTTCTGACCTGTAATAGTTCCTATCAGGGCACTGAGGTAATGCTTATTAAAAGAGATGTAATGGAAGTGAGCTTAAATGTGTAATTTACCTCCATTGTTCATTTCTGCAGGTTTGGGTTTGTGGCCTTTACCATGCTTAAGCCACGTATCCACTTGCAGATAGTGGAACGACAGTACGATTACAACATTGTAATCGTACAGTGGTTTCTCATACCCTGTAGTGCCTACACAGAACTATATATATCGTTCTGTGCAGGCACCCTCCCTCATCCCTGAACATGGCCAATCTGTCGTTATCGGCAGATTGACCATCATGCTCAGACGATGATTGATGTCGGAAACGACCAACGGCAGCGTGCATCACTGGTTGTTTCCGACATTTGACTGCCCGTTTATGCACGATTAATGAGCAATTGAACAATAACGATGTTGTTATTGTTCAGTTGCTCATTTATATCTGCAAGTGGATACGTGGCTTTAGATATTTATATCGACAGATGTATCTGCTATGTTGTCATGGCAATACTTTTCTATGCAAAATTTACCATCATATAACCCACAAGTACTATTGTTTCAGTCTGTGTCTATAAGTTGATTAGTAATATCTCTGTAGATAGACTTCATCAACATTTATTGATTCATTTATTTTTTATGTCAGATATGTGTTTTATCGAAGAGATTCCCACAGTGTATAGCCAGCAGGGAAATGCATTCTGCATGATGTATTACTGTGTCTGCTCATGCCCTCTCCCGCCAGAGAGATATTCCCAGCTATCTGTGATCTGGCACCTGGTATATTTATTAAGAATTTATCAAGAGACTACTGGAAGATAATGTGAATTTACAGTCTTCAGAGGTTTATCTGAAAGCTCCCATGCAGTTTACAAGGAGGTGAAATAGAAATGTTGTATATAATATTACATCCAGATTGTGGACAGTGTAACTATGTTTTAATATAAAGGGGTCTATTCAGCAATAGTGATGATGTTGCCCAGAATATTATCGGTCAGCATCGTCACAATTTTTTTATCAATTATTAATATTTATGGCTGCTATTCAGCATTATTTTGAACAGGGACAGAGGTTGCGGTAACACGCTGTTCCTGCGATGTTACAGAAGGTATTGTTATTGGTTTCCGAAAACAATACCTTCTGTCACTGCTACTGCGCATGCTGAGTCATGCGCTTGGGAACAGTCTCCATCCCTGCTTTGCGGTGACACATATATATATATATATATATATATATATATATATGTATATGTGTGTGTCCATGAGACTGGCACTCAGTGAAAACAATTTTACATAAAGGATTTTACTTGCCTGGGTGCCCTCCCCGGGTAGACTGAACTACTCGATGCACAGAATTGGAAAAACAGCGGCACTTAGCAGGACTCATGAAAAAAAGACTCGATACGGGACACCATACCTCCATAGCGAGTCTTTTTTCATGAGTCCTGCTGCGTGCCGCTGTTTTTCCAAATATATATATATATATATATATATATATATATATACTTATGGGATAATGGGATAATTTCCCTCTGTCCCTGCAGTTTTCGGGAGATGGCGTTGTATAAAGTAAGGATTTTTCAAGTAATTTAACGCTTTTTGCTTTGCTGAATAGCAGAAAGCGTTAAAGCACTGTAGAGATCAATAGATGATCCATATAGTGCGGTACTCTGCGAGATGGGAAGTAATGGAGAAGACAATTGTGTTATCTTCTCCTTTATCCCATTGCTGAATATGGGATTTACATCAAAAATGAGGAAATTATGATTTCCGCATTTTTTATGTAAAAAATCATTGTTGAATAGGCCCTATAAAAACACCAGTATCCTATTTACCTTTACAATTACCTAGTTACAAATCAATGTTCATTTTAGTCACTGTTGCATCTGCTCAAACGAAACCCATTATATATGTAACCATTAGCAGCCTCTGCTTGTATTTAAGATGTCAGTTTGGTACATACTCAATCACATGAGACGTTAGCATGACATTTGTTTGTGCGGTATAATATATTTGTTAAAGAGATCATTTTTCAGTATGTGCTGTGTTTGCCACTTAGTGTAGTCACATGATTTGTTTGCTATCTATTTATTTTCATAAGGTGTGTTCTCTGATCTTTATGCATATAAGACAAGAAATGTAAAGGCGTTTTTCTACAGAGAAAAAAAACTGCTTATATTTCTAACGGCTGCCTCTGTGAAAGGGTATACTTTATATATAGTTTTTATCACAATTGTAAGTTTCACAGTTATAATCAATAAATAAGAACATTTAAACAACCAAATACTGCATTGTTTCCTTATCCATCTTATGAACAAGTCAAACAAACATTTTTTTATCTTAAAAACACAGAAGTAGGGAAAAAAGGAAACATTTACTGTGATCGCGCTGAGCGACAAAATATGTGGGTCCCAGGGGCCTACCTGACCATTTCTGGGTCCCATCATAATGTATACTTTAGAGCTCCCTATATGCCCTTCAGACCTCCCCACATGTCACCACACATCAGTGGCGTAACTTCATCTCAGTTGCCCGGAGGCAAGATAAATGTTGATGCCCCCCCCCTCCCCCCTCCACAAGTTTAAAACAAATTTAAGCTTGACATGACTTTATAAACACACCTAGCATGCAAAATGATACATAGTTGAAAGTCAAGGAAGAGTGAAACAAATTACGATTTATTATCAGATAAATTAACACCTCACCAACTATATTTAAACTAAGTGCGTTGAACATAGTGATTATATGATCACTTTTTTATGAACGAATTGAGTCAGTTTAAAGTCCTCACAACACAAACAAAATATAAATAAACCAGCAGTGTAGAGTTGCTCAGAAAGGTTTTTGACGGGCCTTTGATTCTGCAAAACTGTCAATTAGCTCTTCAGTGTCCACACTGTTCAATCGTTGGTTTTCTATTGATAAAATTGCAAGGGAGCTCAATCGAGTTTCGGACATCGTGCTACGCAGGTATGTTTTAATGAGTTTCAACTTGGAGAAGCTTCTTTCTGCTGATGCAACTGTGATAGGAAGCGTTAAATACAACAGGCTTGCGTTGATCACTTCTGAAAAACTGCTGGCTAATTCCGGATGATTGATCAACAGGAACTCTGCTAATTCTTTGACAGAATTAATGTTACCAAGTTTTACACTGAGTGTCAATTTAAATAGCACTAACTGGTCGGCAAGTTCATCAGAAATATCATCAGAATACTGATTGGTGAGAAACTTCGAGAGCCCGATCAGTTCCTCAATGCTCTTCTCAAGAATGATCTTTGGCTGTATGCACATAAACAGTTTGTAAATCTTCTGCATTGCCTGAAAACGGGTTTCCATTTGATTAATGGTGATGTCGATAAGTGCATTAAAAACTTCCACTTGAAAGCGTTTCTCAGCAGACTGTAGTCTAGAATCCCTTGAGAGATCATCATGGAAACTTTTGACTTGGCGAATCCGTTTTGATGGAAAGAACATGCATTCTATCCCCCAACTATTTGCTAACTCCTTTGCCAAGGACACCGTAGTTTCCCAGTTGTTGCGTAATTCCAACATATCCTGCACAAATGACTGCAGTAGCACAACAGGAGTGTTAAGATCACTTGACTGTGACTGCATTGATTTGGATATAATATCCAGTGGTCCAAGAACCTTTAACAGGACAATCACTGTTACAATTGAGGAAAAACTCTCAAAATATTTCTTAAGTGATGCTGCTTCGCATTTTTCCTCACCATTCTTCCCGGTGAATGACAAGATGGTAAGCAGCTTCATGACATCCACAAATCGAGTCCGAAGAGCTAGTAAGGCTTGATTCCTGGATGACCAGCGAGTAGGGCAAAGTCGCTTGAGAGTAACTGAGCTGTTGCCTTCCTTTTGTAGACGATTCCACCTACTGATAGCACTGAAGAAGATGTATAGTCTTTCAAGCAGATCAAAAAATTGCCTTAAATCCTGTACATGCTTCACTGCATCATTGATGACAAGATTTAAAGCATGTGCACAACAATGAATATACTGAGCTTTTGGTGCCTTCTGTTTCATCAGAGTCTGGACTCCACCATATGCCCCGCTCATGTTGGCTGCCCCATCGTATCCTTGCCCTCTTAACTTCCGCAGTTCTGTGATGTTTTCAATTTCTTCCAGTATGACTGCTGCCAGATCATCTGCTTTTTGACTTTTAACTTCACTGTATCCCACAAAAGATTCATTAATTCTTAGAGTGACAGGTATGCCGTCATCATTCTTCTCAATTGTGACATAACTAAATATCTTGCTCAATTGGTCTGTCTTTGAAATGTCCATTGTTGTGTCCATAATCACAGAGACAAATGGAGCATGTGCTATTTCATCTATGATTTGCTGCTTCACACGATTGGCAAGAATGTCAACGATCTCATTTTGGATGGACCCACTTAAATATTTTGTGGACCCCATTGGCTTACTCAGTAGATTTTCAAGTACTGGATCATATCTAGCTATCAGATGAATAAATTCAAGAAAGTTTCCACGTGAGCCAAGCACAGGCTTATCCTCATCATAATCCTGCTCTCGATGACCACGAAACGCTAGATTGCATCTGGAAAGCGTAATGATGACATTTACAATACGATCCAGTACAAGACGCCAGTATTTCCGATTTTCATATATTTGCTTGTCGGCCAAGAGATCCACAGTGGCATCAGTTTTCCACATGTTGTACACCTGACAAGCTTCTGAATGTGCTGAAGAATTCTCATGTCTCTCTATGCTGCGTGGCAGATTTTTCCAATCATTTGTTCCCTCAGTCCACGCTTGATTCTGTGTTGTACTAAAGAGCCAACATGGGGTGCAGTAGCATTTGTCAGCAATTGGACTATATGAGAGCCATATTCTTTGTAAACTTAAGCCAGACTTTGTGCGGCGTGTGTAAAAGTGTTCGCTGAAACTGCGACCTTTGCAAGAGCCCTCTTTCTGTTTTGGGAAAGGGCCCTTTGGCTGATACAAGCCACTTTGAACAACAAATTTCTTTTCAAAAGAATTCAGAGTTTTTGCTCCAAAATGAGATCTGTCAGAATTCGGTGGTAAACTCTCTACTGTTGTAGTATATTCACAGTCTCTTTCTGATTCAGGAAATGTTTCAGCGTCATTCTGTTCTTCGGGTGCCACTGCAGACCCTTCAAGTAGTTGTTCTGAAGTAGACTCATCAGTATCTTTCTGAATCTCTCCCGCATTCTGCTCTTTCTGACACTCTTCGGTTTCTTCTGAAGATGCACCAGTGTCCAAAGTTTTTTGAGATGGGTTACTGAAATAAGTACTAAGTTTTGGAATCTTTTGCAATAGTTCACTTTCTGAAGCTTGCTTACGTTTCTTAATTGTCCTTCCTGCAGCACCACTGAGTTTTCCTTTACCAGGATTTGCAGACATGGTCCAAGTTTTGGAATATCCAACTGCTTTACTCAAATACAAATGTAGTGCAAATTGTAATAAGTGGAGAACAATCAGGTGACATAAATTACTATAATGTACAAGTATCCCATAACACTGCGCAAAAGTGAAAATGTTTCCAATATGAAAATAGTTACTTCTAATTGGTTTCAGGATGGGAAGAACGAATATGACATTTAAAACTCTGGGCCTGATTCAGAGCCGGACACTATTTGCGAACGGTCGTTCAGAAAAAGGGGCCGGCTATTTAAATTGAGCACTCGTTCTTTGCTGTCTGTTGACGCCTCTATGTCTGAGCGAGTGAACGAAATATGCGCTCACTATTTTTTAAAAAACGCCCCCTGGCCGCTCGCATCATACGTCATCTTCGCTATTTATTAGATTAATCGAGTACATCGAAAGGCGTCTGAACTGCTCGCAGTGCTTGTGGTTGGATTTTCCTACCGCAATCATGCGAACAGTTCAGGCTAAGAAACAACCAAGTGACGTGGTCGATGACGCTGCTTTGTTAATTATGCACACCCTTAAAACGCCCGTTTTGACCGTTTGGCACGCCTGCGTTCGGATCTCCACTCCCCGTTTTCAAGCACCTTCCCCTGTTACCACCCACAAACGCCTCATTCTGTCACTCAAATTAGCAGGCATTCGCTATTTTGCAAGCACAAAATTTCCGACCGCAATGACTGGTTCGCGCATGCGTATTACAACCCATACGCATGCGCAGTTGTGCGAACATCGCTCGGAGCGAACGAGCGGCCGCTTACGAGCGCCTCTGAATCAGGCCCTCTGTTAGCCCATTTATGATGATGTAGGGGTATATTGTTAAATACTAGGGAATTACATTAAGTGAAGGTTATGAATGATGTTCATTTAATTTTTTTAAGTTTTGTGGTTTTAATTTAGGTTAAAAGCAGTGTGCGAAAATCGGCCAGCTACGAGCGCACGCAGCCTAGCGAACGGGTCTGAATCAGGCCCCTAGAGTTTAAAGGGCCAACAGCCTCCCCTAAATTACCACATCCCTACTCTTAGGATTGTATGCAAGCAGCTCATGGCGCTCCAGAAAAAGGCATAGAGCATTTCTTAAGGGGAGCTAATACTAAAGTATGTGGTGTACTGTTGGCTGTGGTATGGTAGAGTAATAGTACACACTAGCCCTCCCAAATCAAAAGGCCCAATACTTAACCAGTGGCGCCGTTTATTTAGTTGTAAAGTGGATGTATAGCCATACTTCATGTTAAGACTATAACAGACTCTCAGCATGGAGCTGGAGTGGAGCATACAGTCACCAGACGTGATTGTATGGGGGTAGTGGTGCAGGATACAAGCAGGTATGATAGCTGTGAATTGCAGTATATTGTGGGGTCTCACTGAGCTAAGTGGTCACGCCCGTGTCCCACCGTGGCGCTCTGACACAGAATACAAGATGGCACCACACATGTGCAGAATACAAAATGATAGCCATCTTTGTTATAGTTTGAAGCCTCCCCGTAGGAGCAAACAAGGAGAGTGCGCTGTAGCACTAATGTAAGGGGGAGGGTGTTATATTTATAGAGCATATGTTTTATTATCACTGTAATGTTAGGGGGGGAGTATATTTAAAGAGCATATGTTTTATAACTGTCATGTACAATGATTCAACATGGCAAAGTGATAAAATATATGCTTTATAAATATATCATCCCCCCCTCCCTCAGCACACCCCTCCCCCCCTAACATGGCAGAGTGATAAAATATATGCATAGTAGATATATCATCCCCCCCCCTCCCTCAACACCCCCCCCCCTCCGCCAAGTCCAACGCCAGGCAATGACCCCACTTGCTTGGCTTGCCAGACACTGTGACAGACAGACAGACAGACTCACTTACTTGATTCTTGCTGCCTGAGTCCCCAGTCACAGTCCACAGCCCGATGCGCTGCCCACGCAGATCCTGTCTCCCGGGTCCCAGCCGCACTTTACACAGACAGTGTCTAAGTGTTGTCTCCATGACCACGGTCCGACTCCGTCTCCGTCTGCACTCTGTCTGCAGTGTCGGGCGGCTCTTCAGAGGAGCACGGGGCAGGCACAGCCAGGGTAGGTCGCGGGCGGTCACATGATGCGTGGTGACGTCCGCGGCCCGCCGAGAGCATGTAGTGTGTAGTGGAGCCGGAGGAGGAGCGCCGCTGATGCTGATTGGCGTTCAGCTCAGCGGCTCCTCTCTTTCTTTTATTGACAGTAAAGTGAAGCCGGCGGTAGCAGTATAGGGGACGGGTAGGTTAGTAGATGCGGTGGAAGGAGGTGGAACGGCCGGGACCCTGGAGACAATGGAGCCAGATGCCCCCTTCAGGGCTGGGCGCCCGGCGGCAACTGATTCCATTGTCTCCGGGAGTTCCGCCACTGCCACACATGCCTGCATACCCCTAGAATGCCCATCTGATACCCCCAATAGCATCGGTTTTGTAGCCAGAGGTCAGACTGCAGTCCCCATTGACAGTAATGGGGACTGCAGTCTGCTGCTGTAGTTAGCCTTCTGCAGGAGATTTCTGTGAAATCTTCTGCATTAGACTGTTCTTACATAGCGGTGAAACATAAAATTACGCAGAAACTGTTGTATTAGCATAATTTTATGAAAAACCACAAACCAATAAATACATTTTAAAAATATACTAAAAAGATTTTGTTCTCCTACCTTTGAACAAAAATCTTCAAGGAATTCTCTGCCTCTAGCTGTGCACTCTTCTCTCCTTTTTATTCTGTGGGAGCTGGATGGGGGCGGCTGCTGAGCCGGGGACAGGTGTAGGAGGTGGGGAGCCGGTAATGGGTGTAGGAGGTGGGGAGCCGGTAATGGGTGTAGGAGGTGGGGAGCCGGTGACGGGATCCGGCGGTGGGGAGCCAGTGACAGGAGTAGGAGGTGGGGAGCCGGTGACAGGAGTATTCAGGGAGGGGAGCTAGGGGCAGGAGGGGTAGGCAGGGACAGGGGAAGGGGCTGGGTGCAACCGGGTATTAGAGGGGAAGGGGAGCCACATACAGCAGATGGTGAAGGTGAGCTGGGGATAATAGAAGTAGGCAGGGACAGCAGAAGGTGCTAGGTGCCACTGGGTATTAGAGGGGAAGGGGAGCCACATACAGGAGGAGGTGGAGGGAATCTGGGTATAAGAGAAGTAGGCAGGGACAGGAGGAGGGGCTGGGTGCCAGGTATTAGATGTGGAGGGGAGCTAGGAACAGGAAGAGTAGGCAGAGACAGCAGAAGGGGCTTGGTGCCACCGGGTATTAGAGGGGGTGGGGAGCCACATACTGGAGGAGGTGGAGGGGAGCTGGGGACAAGAGGAGTAGGCAGGGACAGCAGAAGGGGCAGGGTGACACCGGGTATGAGGGGAGGCTGGGATTAGAGGCTAAAAGTTGGGGACTGCTGGGGCTAGGTGCTCTGCGGTACTCTCATCCTCATTCCCAGTAGGCACCTGGCTGGCTATTCCAAAACAGCCTGAAACTGTAGGCTGTGGCCGCGTTGTCCTCCCTGGTAGCGGAGACGAGACTGGGGGCGGGGCCTCGCATCTCCACTGTGCTTCTGGAGTCGGACAGACATAGAGAGGGGGCGGATCCTCGCGTCTGCAGTACACTTTACTTCTGGCAATAGACATAGAGGGGGCGGGGCCTTGCGTCTGCACTGTACTTCTGGAAATAGACAGAGAGGGGACAGGGCCTCACGTCTGCACAGTGCACTGTACCTCTGGCAGTAGACAGTGTCCCCCGGCTCAGCCTGTCTGGCTTCTGCTCCTGACTGTGAGTGAGGTGAGCTGGGTCCCCGGCTCCACCTCCAAATAGCAGGAGGTGTGGCAGCAAATTAAATTTCCTCCAACTTTTGAAGGGGTAGACAGGGTAGATACCTATTGGCTGCAGCGCACAGCATCTCAGCCGACTCTGGAACCAGGGATTGGCCTCAGCGGAGCGCGTCCCTGGGGACCCACCCATTCTGCAAAAATGAGTCCCTGGTTCTCACTACCTGGTAAAATACACGCTATAGCTCGTATTTGCGATTACTGTATTTAGGATATGGTACTGACAGGGCCGTCTTAGCATTATAGGCTCTCGGCAAAGCAATGCACGGGAATAAAATGTAAATGGTAACTAAAATTAAACCTTTTAGATTTATTGGTACTTTCAATAAAAATCAATGTTTAAATATATAAAAACATGATGCAAAGTGAGGATTATGGAATTCACCTTATCTTCTCTTCTCCAGCTCGCAGTGCAGTTCCTGCTTTGCACTGCAGCTGTGAATGCAGTATGAGGGACCACCTGAGAGAGGGAGACCTGGGGGGACGTGATCACACCCCCCCTTAATCCAGCTCTGTGGCTGCAGGCTGGGAACCAGGTAGAGAATGCTGCCTGGCTGCTCTTATTGTGTGTAATTCACAATCAGAGCGGCCAGAGAGCATCTTCCTCTGCCTGCCTCTCAGCTGGCTGCATACTCCATGTAGATGTCCCCCTGGCCCAGCCAAACCCCTGCGCGAAGGCCCCTAGAATCGTGGGGCCCTGGGCAGCTGTCCAGTGTGCCCATGCGTTTTAAAAGACCTTTCATTGACTTTTATTGATGCCAAAGATACAGTACTTGGGATCTTAAACAGGAGTAGACAGCAATTCAAAGGGATGTTAATTCCCATGAATAACCAGGTCCCTTCTTAACCCCAATGAGAATTGTTTAAATTACGAGTTTAACCAAAGTTCAAGTGTGGGTAATAAGAGTGATTCTTGTATATCGCCGTATTGGTGGACCATACCTTCAGCGCCCGTTTATCCTCTCCTGGAGGGATACTAGGATTCAGTATAATAAGGGTGATGCCAGTGATTATATTTTATTACACGGTCTGTGTTTTTTCCAGCATTTGAAAGCTGGACCAATCGTGGCATGTACAAGATTTGGAGATTTTCATGACAGTAGATGAGGAAAAATTTTCACTGTCTATCCCAGATGTTCCCAAATGATCCGCAAGGCACCCCAACAGTTCATGTTTAGGGATAACCACGGTTGAGCACAGTTGGTTCAAACAAATTGACTAAGGTACTAATTAAGTCACCTGTGATCAAGCATGGATATCCTTAAAATCTGGCCTGTTAGGGTACAATAAGGACCGAGTTTCAGAACCTCTGATGTATCCACTGTTTTGTACCTTAGCTTGTCCACTCCAAGATTCCGGTGAGCATTATAGCATGACAGCAGCCTACACACGAGGGTTATTGCATACCTCCCACGTGGTTTCTTCTGTATAAGATGCTGTGTTTTAAACTGCCCCCCTAAATATTTATTTTTTCTTAGCAATTCTCTGCACGTCCTTTGAAACAAAAAATTTCTAAGGACTCAAATTGATATGGTTTGTGAACAGTAATGCTGCGTACACACGGTAAGCCAGCAACGATCAGATAACGATCAGACGATCGTTGTCTGATCGTTCTGCATGTGCTGGATAGAGCATCCAGCACATGCGGCAGACCCCCCACACTGTAACGACCCGCGAACAACGGTCGCGGGTCCCTATAGTAAACAGGCTAACCTGGTCGATATCGACCAGGTCTGCCTGCTTGCACAGATGACGATAGATTGTCGTCAACTACCATACGTGGACATGCATCGTCCATTGTATGGTCGTTCACAGGGCCCATAAACTGTCACATTTTAACGGTAGGATAGTTATCGTTGAAATCTGACATGTTATCGTACCGTGTGTACGGGCCATAACACTTGTAAGCATTACAACCAATGATAATATTGCAAGCATTTGCGATTAGGCATCACTGTCTTAAGCTATAGAATCCTCTGCAATACAGCAGAAGCAACTGCCCATCTGCTATGTGAATCTGTCCTTGACCTCCTGCAAGTAACACTTTCAGTGTATATTCATTAATGGAATCACAAAGAAGACAAGTAATAGGCCCTAGATGATCTGCCCTCTGTGGGTAAGAATAGTTACTCATACAAGTATAACCGTATGTTGGGGAATAAAACATATAAGCTACTGCATTTTTCAAAGGTGGTCGTATCCTTGTATTCTCTTGCTGGTGAATTGCTCAAATGTCCCCATGTAGATGGGTGGAGAGTATATATTACAGTCTGTAGAGGTACCTTAATCTTGAATAAAAGTTTTACCTGCTGCTCCTTTCTCTTTTTATGTTGCAATATTTGTGTGCCCTTTGTTGCTCCATCTAAACTGTGTAGAATCTGGGCTTCAGAAGTTAACGTACAAATTCCACAATACTGTGTGCCAAGATGAATTACAGTATGCATATTTTATATACTCTTCCATCCCTTGACTATAAAACCTTTCTGTTACATGTTTGTGTCTCAGGATGTTCTGTGATATGATCCTATCTGCATTTTCAGAGTGTAATAGTTCTACTTTCCAATAGACTTAATTAGTTGATTTCGCTGGGATGGCACAGCTCAGTTATAGTAAGTTGATAGTTCATAGATCATGTATCACAAGTCAGGTTCTGCTTAGCATTGGACACTATCATAAAAACAAAATACTAATACAGGTACTGACTAGACTAACGGTGTTAATAAAGACAGCCTCTTGTTATTATCTCTCTTTGACGGGAAGGAATTTATATTTCTTTGGGTTGGCTTTACGATGGGTCATATACTTAAGTGCAAGATTGGTTGCCCTGATCTAATGGGCCATTGGGGGCATAACAACCAAAGCTTTAAACTGAAAAATTAATAGTTTCTATTAAGCTGGTCTACTGAGGGCTATAAAACTGGTTCATACAAAGCAGATGAGTTTGGAGATGCATTATGATTAAACGCTGAAGGACATTTGCGAATTGCAAAATCCACATCAGTCATGTCAAATGCCTTGATTTACACTGATGGTTATAGATTTCTGCTGAGTTTGTGGAGCTAAATGGTGGCTTTTGGGCAGAAGCAGGTCAATTGAAGTGATTTAAATGACTAAAATGAAAAAAGGGTATGGATATGAGTTTTTACAGGGTGTTTTAGTGCTTTTCAGTTGGTCACGGCCATTTTCACTGTGCAAAAATAATTTCTGTGCTTTCCAGTTGCACTTCTGCAGAGAAGTACATATTTAAGTGCACTATTAGCAATGTAAATAAAACCTTCTAAATAAAAGAAATTACATCTGTAATAAAGGCAGTCCCCAAATCTCACGCTCATAGAAAATGTGAGCAGTGCAGTATGTGAGGCTAAACTCTTCTTAAATATTAGGGGACAAACAGCATTGTTTGTACGTAGGAGGTAGCACTTTGATGTGATTGCATTTTTACACTTTTTCACAGCTCACCTTTCCATATAGACAGTATAAGCAATTCCCCTATTTTGCTGTAGCGATGGACCTAGAAATTCAGAGAGCGGGCCATGTAGGTGCAAGAGTGGTGAGCATCCAGGGCATAGGCTCTGTGTGCTCCAGGTCTTTGTGATTTAGCTTGCTGGTGACTGTGATAACTGTCACATAGTGATTAATTTGTAGGTTCAATAGAATTAAAGTATCCTCTACATGGGAAAGAAATAGTTCTCAAAGCATTACTGGCTCATAGCACTGAGATCATGGGTTAGATTCCTACCATTGTGGAGTTTGTATATTCTCCCTGTGCTTGTGTGAGTTTTCTCTGGGTACTCCGGTTTCCCTCACACTCCAAAAATACACTGGTAGGTTATTTGGTTCCCAACAAAAGTGTGTGTGTGTGTACATATGGTTGGTAATACAAATCGCAAGCTGCACTGGCGCAGGGACTGATATGATTGGCCAAATATTGTTTGTAAAGCTCTGCGGAATATGTGTTGACTGTATAAATAATGGCTAATAATAATAAATATATAATTTTTTTTTTCTCTATCTAATCTATCTCCTGTTTTGATATGCTACTGAAACTGCTGCATTTTTATTTGTGAATGTTTCTAGTTGCACTTAGGCATTTGGATGTTTAAATTTATTTTTATATTGAATAGCTGAATGTTGGCTATTCCGAAATTCAGCTTGTTTAATTTACATTTCTATATATGCACTTTGTTCTTTCCTACATGTTTAAGTAGCTTAATTTAACAATATCCGTTATTACATGATATCTGTCTTTTTGGAAGACAGTTTATTTTGTAAATAACCCATACAGTGTCACATTTAAATGAAAAGAAAAAAGAAGTCTATTTTATGGGGGCACTCTTTAGTATTTATTTTGTAGATCAATTATAATGTAACTTTTATTATTTAAAGTTAAAATAAGTTACAACTGATATACACAAAATATATTGGTATGTATCCACATACATTTAAAACAACTATACTATGTCTAATATACCTGACTGAAATTAATTGTTAAAAGTGAATTTACATAAATGCAATAAATCCCAAAATGTAAAGCATTATTAAGCCCCAAAG
Organism: Taudactylus pleione; assembly: GCA_031769625.1. NCBI lineage: Eukaryota > Metazoa > Chordata > Amphibia > Anura > Myobatrachidae > Taudactylus > Taudactylus pleione. The sequence continues at coordinate 8,743,309 of JAUIMM010000014.1, forward strand.
TGAAATTTTCATGTGTGAATAATTAAGTGAAATATGCTGATCAATTTTACACTGACTTTACTGTTAAGCTTTGTTAGAAAGTGAAGTGCAATAGAGCATTCTCCCTGCCCGCCTTTCCATACAATTATAGACCTATCTTTCTGAAAGTGTCGTAATGGCTTATGTTACTGGTCAGTAAGGTGACATTTCATCTGGTAAGCTTCCTTGTCCCTGTGTATTCCGGCAATGCATGTCTGACAGTCATTCACACACTGTTGGCCCAGAATGATGTAAGAATACAAACACTAAGCTCCTGAAATAGCCACCTGCTTCTTTTGATATTGAAATTAGTAATAAAAACATCAGGTAATGTGTACTACAGAATTGTGATGTATTTGTTAGTTATATTGGCTATTATACGAACCCTTTATACAGCTGTGTAAGGTATAGTCGGCACTTTAGTCAGAGAATGACGGTTACTGTAACCAAACACCCTGGTTAAGGTGTGGTAACCGGCATTCTCGGACTTAAGTGGCTCCAGTTAGACAGCGCGGTTACTTGAATAGCTCCGGGAACTTGGGGGGCTATACAGCATTGTGCTGAATGAAATTGCCCCCATAATGTAATTTAACAGGAAATTATTCTGCATTCGTTTTCATATTTTAATTAAATTAATTTGTGGGACAAATTAAGACATAACTTCTAACAAAATCCAAATGCCAACATGCTGAGTAATTACTTTTGGTTCCTAACTTTACTGGTTATTTATTCAGAACCTAATGATTTATCAAAACATCATTAACTGCAGTTGGGAGTTTGAATTCAATTTAAACACTGAGGTTAAAATATATGCTATCCTTTAAGGCTGGTGACTGCATTCTAAAGAATAGGAGACACTCAAATGTATAACCTTTAAGGAATTGGTGAATGCTGTAATTCGAGGTGCTCTAAAATGCACTTCTCCCCAAACAATGTGACCATTTATGAAAGGTAGTTATTTTATGCCGTGTACTTTTAGGCAGTTACAGGCTCTGGTTACTAATTTTGTCTGTATGTATGTATGTATGCAAGTATGTATGTATGTGTGTGTATATATATATATATATATATTGAACAGTGAGCTTGATACACAGCGACAATAGTGCAAATTTGATAAATAAAAAAAGTGTCAGTGTAAAATGAATAAAATAGAATAAATAATGTGTATAAAGTGTCTGTGCAAAGTTAGTTATCCTAAAAATAACTCCTAAACTTAATTTAAAAGTGAATATTCCATTCAAAGATCAAATATAATTAATAACACACCCAATAATGATACTTAAAACATAATAGTGAAAAGTGACTGTGCAATAATAAAGTGCTTATTAGATCTCCATATATCAATGGCTTATGAGATCAAAAATAATTTTATAAGAAGCGAACATTCAGTATTAAAAGGGGGGTACAAAATTTATTGAACTAAAAAACACACATAGAGAACACAAGGGATAAGGGACAAGGCCAATAATACATTCATACATATAGTCTCCTAAAAATTCATAGAGAATTTTTTAAAAAACTTTTTTTTAAAAAGCAATAAATACGTTTTTGTTTTTTTTTTGCAAAGGGAAATTTAAAGGAAAATAAGTAAGAATAAAGTGGCAAATGCTTATCTTATTTAAAATTTCCCGGCAAGTTCATGTAGGGCAGGAATGGAGCTACCCAACGCGTTTCGTCCTTCGCTTAGACTTCTTCAACGGTAGTGTAGCTCCATACAGGTTTTTAGAGCTATATATACCTCACTAATGAGGATTAATTATCAGCAATCTGGGATCTCACTTCCTGTGGTTCGTTTACCCCAGTAACTACTAATTCATATATATGCACATAAAAACTAAATTCTTAGACATAAATTTAAATACAATTATAATTAATGTTAAATTTTAGGTTTAGCTAAAAGCCTTATATTAAATAACGTTATTTCTAAGACTTCCGCCCTTAGTTCATGTTAGTGCAAACGATTCTCCATAAGACTACTTCCGCCCTCTCCTCAAATAGCGTCACTTCCGGATCGTGCCTCCTCTAGCGTCTGTAATCCACGTGGTCCTCCAATCGGCGCTCTTACCGGTTCATCTACCAAGTTCGTCATCTCCCCGACTCCATACACAGCGCTTCCGCCTTCTCTCACAGTATGACCAACCGCGTCACATCGCCAGACATTTCCGGGACTCCTCACTCGTCACTTCCGTCAGTTCACGCCTCTCTGGCCATAGCGAGATGTTGTCACTCTCCTGGTGGGCGCCATTTTTTAGGTTATCCATGTTATGGGGATGATAAGGAGAGATATGACGTGGATAACCTAAAAAATGGCGCCCACCAGGGGAGTGACAACATGTCGCTATGGCCAGAGAGGCGTGAACTGACAGAAGTGACGAGTGAGGAGTCCCGGAAATGTCTGGCGATGTGACGCAGTTGGTCACACTGTGAGAGCTGGCGGAAGCGCTGTGTACGGAGTCGGGGAGATGACGAACTTGGTAGATGAACCTGTAGGAGCGCCGATTGGAGGACCACGTGGATTACAGACACTAGAGGAAGCACGATCCGGAAGTGACGCTATTTGAGGAGAGGGCGGAAGTAGTCTTATGGAGAATCGTTTGCACTAACAAGAACTAAGGGCGGAAGTCTTAGAAATAACGTTATTTAATATAAGGTTTTTAGCTAAACCTAAAATTTTACATCTAATGATAATTGTATTTAAATTTATGTCTAAGAATTTAGTTTTTATGTGCATATATATGAATTAGTAGTTACTGGGGTAAACGAACCACAGGAAGTGAGATCCCAGATTGCTGATAATTAATCCTCATTAGTGAGGTATATATAGCTCTAAAAACCTGTATGGAGCTACACTACCGTTGAAGAAGTCTAAGCGAAGGACGAAACGCGTTGGGTAGCTCCATTCCTGCCCTACATGAACTTGGCGGGAAATTTTAAATAAGATAAGCATTTGCCACTTTATTCTTACTTATTTACCTTTAAATTTCTCTTTGCAAAAAAAAACAACGTATTTATTGCTTTTTAAAAAATGTTTTTTAAAAAATTCTCTATGAATTTTTAGGAGACTATATGTATGAATTTATTATTGACCTTGTCCCTTATCCCTTGTATTCTCTATGTGTGTTTTTTAGTTCAATAAATTTTGTACCCCCCTTTTTATACTGAATGTTCGCTTCTTATATAATTATTTTTGATCTCATAAGCCATTGATATATGGAGATCTAATAAGCACTTTATTATTGCACAGTCACTTTTCGCTATTATGTTTTAAGGATCATTATTGGGTGTGTTATTAATTATATTTGATCTTTGAATGGAATATTCACTTTTAAATTAAGTTTAGGAGTTATTTTTAGGATAACTAATTTTGCACAGACACTTTATACACATTATTTATTCTATTTTATTCATTTTACACTGACACTTTATAGACCTAGCACATTTTTTATTTATTTATCAAATTAGCACTATTGTCGCTGTGTATCAAGCTCACTGTTTAATATCTTTCTATGCAATAGCAGCACACCACTGCTCTGCCCATATTTCTTGCTTATAGCTGACACCCAGTACCAAAGGGGATAGTGTTATTTATTAGGTCTGTTCTATCTGTGTATAGACTATATCCAGGTGGCGCTGATTTATCTTTCATTGGACTATATGTATATATATATATGTATGTATGTATGTATGTATGTGTGTATATATATATATATATATAAATATATATATATATGTATATATTGTACACAGGGGAGGTTTGGGATGGAAAAACAGCCCGGTAAATTTCAGGAAGCAGCCCTAAAGGGGGCAGGTCTGTGGAGGGACGGGTCTGAGTTGGAGGCAGTCGCGGCCTTCCTTGCGTCTTTTGCTACAGTTGCATCTGAGACTTTATGCTCATGCCGCTACACAGCCCTTCCCTAGTGCACATCAGTGCGTTCTAATATACAAGGATCGACCACTGTCAGTATCTACAGACGCTGCAGCCATCCTTTGTGCGTCTTCACACTCCACCATTGGTTGCACCTTTGAAAGTTGCACAAGCCCTATGCTAGAAAAGTTAAAACCTGGCATATCAGGGGCAAGCAAGTCTGTTAGTAGAAAGTGCGTACAGGGGATATCAGAAGCTGGTTCCTGGTTTGAAAACGCAGCTACGGTGCTTTCTACCAACAGACTTGTTTGTCCCTGATATGCCAGTCTTTTACTTTTCTGATGTATGTGTACTTCTAACATACTACACTCTCTGCACCCCCTATATATTTTTGTCTTTGATATAAATATATATCATTATTTATAGATTTGCCTACTGACAGCGTCTCTAATCTGCCATTTGCGTACAAAAACACAGCAACTGAAAGACATTGAACTTCTGAGCAACCCCATAGTCACTCAGACTTATCGGCACTAAGATGTCGGGGTCTTTACAGCTGTGTACGAATTCGCAGTCTGAGACACGTCCCCGAAACAGTCACAACATGCTTCCCTTTTACTTGCCATCCTGGTTACCTCCCACAAATGCTCCCTGTCTGTTAATCACTCCAAGTTCTCACTATGACTGCCATCTGTAATCTAAGATGGCGCATGCAGAGTCGAAAAAAAATATAAAATCGCTCAACTGGGCAAACCTTGGCGAATCAGACCTTTATTTTCCTAGCTGTTGTTCATTTTATGCCCACTAAGCTCCTGGGCCCCATTAGGTCCCTGGTCACCCTTTAGTACATTGCATTATACACAGGGCCCGTCCTCCCCTATATTACCCCCAGTACATACAGCACCCATATTACATTGCATTATACACAGGCCCCCCTCCCCTATATTACCCCCAGTACATAAAGCACCCATATTACATTGCATTATACACAGGCCCCCCTCCCCCATATTACCCCCAGTACATACAGCACTCATATTACATTGCATGATACTCAGGCCCCCCCCTTCCTATATTATCCCCAGTACATACAGCATCCATATTACATTGCATTATACACAGGCTTCCTCCCCAGTACATACAGCACCCATATTACATTGGATTATACACAGGCCCCTCCTCCCCTATATTACCCCCAGTACATACAGCACCCATATTACATTGCATTATACACAGGCCCCCCTCCCCTATATTACCCCCAGTACATACAGCACCCATATTACATTGCATTATACACAGGCCCCCCTCCCCTATATTACCCCCAGTACATACAGCACCCATATTACATTGCATTGTACACAGGCCAATGAAAAAGAAAGGAACCGCACTGAACCAAAAGTACTGCTACTGTATCTATTAAAGGTTGTGTATATCTCAATAAACCTATAACCAGACTTGTAAATGAACACTTCTATGTCCTGAATGTACCAGATAGTTTATAAGACCTTGGTCTGTAAAAAACTATAATGTGGTAAGTCCGTGGTGCTCCCCAGAGTCAATGTACAATATGAGCTAGCAAAAGAGAAAGAAAAAAGGACGCTTTGTGGGGGCACACGATAGGTGTGGAGATAATTGGTCACATGCCAAAAGCTAAAACTTAACTTTTATTATATAATATTAAAGAGGTAATCAGCGTAAATTCAACATATAAACAGACACACAATCAAAACATGAAACAAATAAAGTTAATAAGGATATATTCTGGACGATAATATGTTATTTTTGATGATCAACAATAGGAAAAAATAAATTGATGATCCATCAAGATAAGTATCACATTATATCATTAAATCCATAGATTTCTCATATAGTCAAAAATCACAATTTCTACTTCAGGGTCCATAGGGTATCCACAGGATACCTTGGGTATAGGTGTGACGTCAGTCGCAGGGCACCAAAGAGTTAAGCTTTCAGCCTCCCAGGATGCACTAGGTCCCCCTCCTATACCCCGCCCCCGGGCCAAGGCACCTCAGTTTAGTTTGGTGCCCGGCCGGAGTCGGGTGCACCTGTTGGAGTGGGGGCTAGAAGAGCCCCTGAAGCTTTTTCTTCATGCAGCTGTGGCTGCACATCTGGATGAAAAGCATGGACAGTCAGTCCTGACGTCCATGCTGTCTTCCCTACACCCCGCCGGTACCAGAACGCCGGTACTGATCCGGGGATGCTGGTGGGCGTCTGGGGTCACAGCTAGCGGTGACCCCAGATGCTCCGGACCATGGCCGGATTCAAGGGGGACAGAGGTAAGCAGCGGGGTCCCGCGGTGGGTCCCCGCTGATCACATGGTCCTAAGTCCCCAGGCAGGGGGGCTCCCTGGGGACTGGCTGCAGCGTGGAGCCAGGCGACCAACCTGCGCTTCCACTACCCCCTGGGACAGCGGACCGCAGCAGAGCGGTAGCGCTGCGGCGTCCCAGGGGTTAAATGCATGCCAGGGGAGCGCGCCTTCCCTGTCTCACAGCCGGCGCCTCCCCCGCTGCACACAGCCCTCTCTGCATGCTGCCGACTGGTCCTGTGTCAGCGCTCCTCCCCCAGGCCAGCTTCTCTCTGCTCCTCGGCGGCCATCTTCTCTGCAACGCATGGTGAACGCTGCTGGAAGTCTGGAAGGAAGCATCGTGGTCTGGGTCCCCCCGCATACCTCTCCTCCGCTGTGGCTCAGGTCTGTGTATGCAGCGCTGTGTCCTACCAGGCCCTGTGTCTGTGTAGTTGAGTGATCAGCGCTGTTAGTGCAGGAATTGTTATTTCTCTGCATTGTATGTGACTGTGCTAGCGCTGCCTGTAACTATTCTTCTCTAAACTGTCAGCTTTATTACTGTCCCTGTTCTTTCTGCTAAAGCCCTTGCGGTGCGGTGCTGCAGGGTGGTCTCTCGCCTATTTAATACTTAATTGGTGAGAGAGGTCACATACGTGGTGCCATCATGTCTGAAAGTGATTTTCCCCTCCGGCTACAGTGTACCACGTGCAAAGTACCGTTAGCGGAGGGGGAGGGTAGCGCGGAGGGCCTTTGCCGGCAGTGTTTGTCCATGGCGTGGCCTATTACGGTTAAAGCACCGGTACAGGAGCCGCCCTGGGCTTGTTTCGCTCAGGCGTTAACAGCTTTAGTGGGCCAGTTAGCTCCGCAGCCCGCGTTTACTCCGATGGGTTTGTCCCAGCAGTCTGTGGTGTCGTCACCCATGCAGGGGTTCCCACGACAATTGGTGGTACCCCACAGTCTCCCTATTTCCCCGCTCCCGGGTTCTCAGGAGCCAGCGTGGGTTAACTCCCTGACGAGTTCTTTACAGCACTTGTCGGATGTGTTGCAAGGGGAGTCTGTGATGCGGCCTCATAAAAGGCCGGTGGCGTCTCTGTCCGCTCCTTATGAGGATGACGAAGGGACGTCTGATGATGGGGAGATTCTGGATCCTTACGATCAGGAACCTTTCCATACTAAGGACGCTGATGCTAAGTCCAAAGTATATATTCCTGGACTTATTCGGGCGGTCCGCACAGCCTTGGTGATTGAGGACGAAGTTCCCCCAGCGGCTAAATCTAAGTATGCCTTTTTCAAAGATGTGAAGGGCGATGCCACAGTCTTTCCTCTTTCGGGTCAGTTGGTGGACCATTTAGAGGAGGCGTGGAAACAACCTGGCAAAAGATACCAGCCGCAGAGACGCCTGGCGGTGGCTTATCCGTTCGCGGATAATTATTTTGCTAAGTGTGAATCCCCTCCACAGGTGGATTCTCACGTGACCCGTCTTGTCCGTAGTGCCACATTGCCGATGCCATCCATGTCCTCCCTTAAGGATGCTACGGACCGCAAGGTAGAAATCTGCCTGAAGTCCGCTTATTCCCTTGCAGGGGGGGCAGCACGGCCGGCTATGGCCATTTGCTGGGTTGCCAGAGCGATGGAGCGATGGGCGGATTCATTAGAGGCTTCTTTTGAATCCGACTGTCCGGCCGAACAAGCGGAGTTGATTGGCAATCTCCGTGATTCGGCCACCTACATCAACGAGGCGGCTCTAGACATTAGTACTCTGGTGTCTAGAATTTCTTCAGCAGAGGTAGCTGCTCGTCGCACCTTGTGGCTGCGATCCTGGAAGGCGGACGCAGATCCAAGAAAGGTCTGGAAGCGTTGCCGTTTACCGGAGAAGTTCTCTTCGGTCCGGATCTGGATAAGATTGTGGCCACGCTGGCGGCAGCCAAATCTGCTTGTCTCCCGTCAGCCGCTGCTCCTTCTGGTTCTGGACCATCGTCCTTTCGGTCATCTAGGGCCCAGGGCAGGCCCAAACCACAGTCGTTTCCTCGACAGGCTGGCCCTAAGAAATCGGTCAAGCCCCGGAAACAGGCATGGAGTACCAGACGTCCGGCCCCCAAGCCAGATGACAAGCCTGCGGCCTGATGGTCCGGGTCTCCCCTTGGGGGATCCCAGGGTGGGAGGCCGCCTGCTGCAGTTCTCCCGGTGTTGGTCGTTCACTACGACAGACACTTGGGTTCTGGAGGTGGTCTCTCACGGGTACGCCCTCTCCTTCCGGCACAGACCCCCGGCTCGATTCTTCACCACGGGTCTACCATCAGACCGGAACAAGGCTACGGAGCTGCGGAAGGTATTGCACACTATGCTCCAGGCTGGAGTTATAGTGCCTGTTCCATTCTCCCAGAGGGGCCAGGGTTTCTATTCAAATCTATTTTTGGTACAGAAACCCAATGGGTCATATCGTCCGATTCTCAACCTCAAAGCAGTCAACAAGTCTTTGCGGGTCCCGAAGTTTCGGATGGAGACCCTACGGTCCATCATTCTGGCGCTGGAACCTGGGGACTACATGGTGTCATTGGACATACAGGACGCTATGGCGGTCATGGCGGCTTCTCTGCGGCTGCAAGGAGTCCGCATGTTGCCGTACTTGGACGACCTGTTATTGGTGGCAGGATCTCCAGAGCTCCTGTTACACCACTTGGACCTGACCATTGCACTGCTGCAACGGCACGGCTGGCTAATCAACTGGCAGAAGTCCACTCTAATCCCGTCTCGGAGGATTCTGCATCTTGGAGCCTTATTGGACTTGGGACAGCAAAGGATCTTCGTGACGGAGGACAAGATCTCTGCTTTACAGTCAAGGGTGCGCAGTTGTCTGCACAGCCGCCGGGTGTCCTTACACTCGGCGATGAGGTTACTGGGCTCCATGGTGTCGGTGTTCGACATGGTGGAATACGCCCAGTTTCACTCTAGACCTCTGCAGCACCTGATCCTGTCCAAGTGGAACGGGCTGCCTCAGTCTCTGAAGTTCCAGACGATTGTGCTCACCCCGGAGGTTCGCCTGTCCCTTGCGTGGTGGTTAAAGACGACCCACCTCAACAAGGGACGTCCGTTCTGGGTTCCAAATTGGGTCCTGTTGACAACGGACGCCAGTCTTCGGGGCTGGGGAGCAGTTTCGGGTCCACACTTGTTCCAGGGCAGGTGGACACCGACAGAAGCGGAGCTTCCAATAAATATCTTGGAACTCCGTGCGGTCTTCAATGCTCTCCTGCAGGCACAGCGGTTTCTCCAGGGTCACCCGGTGCAGGTCCAGTCGGACAATGCTACCACCGTGGCCTACATAAACAGGCAAGGAGGAACTCGCAGTCGGGCGGCTCTCGTAGAGGTCTCTCGGATCCTGGTTTGGGCGGAGCGCAATCTTCCGGCCATATCAGCGGTCTTCATCCCGGGAGTGCTAAATTGGGAGGCGGACTTTCTAAGTCGCCAGGACGTTCATCCAGGGGAATGGTCCCTGCACCCGGACGTTTTTCAACTACTGGTGGACAGGTGGGGTCTTCCAGAAATCGACCTCATGGCGTCCCGGCACAACAACAAGTGGCCGGTGTACGGGTCTCGCACAAGAGACGAAGGGGCGTCTCTGGTGGATGCTCTGTCCGTCCGGTGGACGTTCAGGTTCGCATACCTGTTCCCTCCGGTCTCCCTTCTTCCACGGGTAATCCGGAAATTCAAACAGGAAGGAGGGACGCTCCTGTTGATAGCTCCCGCGTGGCCCAGATGGCACTGGTTCTCAGACCTTCAGGGTCTGTCCGTGGACAGTCCTCTGCGGTTGCCGCTACGACCGGACCTTCTGTCTCAGGGTCCTTGTCTTCACCCGGACCTGACTCGGCTGTCTTTGGCGGCGTGGCTGTTGAGACGGCCATGCTGAGGTCCTGGGGGTTTGCCAGCTCTGTGGTGCGTACCATGTTACGAGCTCGGAAACCGTCTTCCGCGAGGATATACCATCGCGTGTGGCATACGTTCTTCCAGTGGTGTCGACCGAGAGGTTATGCACCGCGGGAGTTTCGTCTGTCTCGGATTCTCGCCTTCCTGCAAGCGGGACTAGATCATGGGCTTCGCCTTGCTTCTTTGAAGGTACAGGTTTCGGCCCTATCTGTCTGGTTTCACCGTAGGATTGCTACAATCCCGGATGTGCGCACCTTTATGCAAGGTGTTCTCCGTATTCAGCCGCCCTTTGTTCCACCTGTGGCGCCTTGGGATTTGGCTGTGGTCCTGAGGGCTCTCCAAGGACCGCCGTTTGAACCACTGGGCTCAGTGGATATTAAATGGCTAACAGCTAAGACTGTTTTCCTTCTGGCCGTTGCTTCAGCCAGACGTGTTTCTGAGTTAGGGGCTCTTTCTTGTAGACCCCCTTTCTTGGTTTTTCATGGGAACAGGGCAGTGCTCCGCGCTCGGCCCGAGTTTCTTCCCAAAGTTGTTTCCCAGTTTCATGTTAACGAGGAAATAGTTGTTCCGGCCTTTAACTCACCGGGTCTTTCCGTGGGTGAGGCCTCTTTGGATGTTGTGCGGGCCTTAAGGACTTATGTTGACCGCACTTCTTTGTTTAGGAAGTCGGACGCTTTGTTGTCCTCTATGGCTTCTGTAAAAAGGGTTGGCCTGCTTCAAAGCAAACTTTGGCAGCCTGGATCCGTATGGCTATTTCTGAAGCTTATCTTCATGAAGGCCTACCGGTCCCTCCTTCTCTGAAGGCTCATTCCACTAGGTCTGTGGGTCCTTCGTGGGCAGCTCGACGTGGTGCCTCGGCAGTTCAGATCTGCAAGGCTGCTACGTGGTCTTCTGTCCATACCTTCGTGAGGTATTACAGGTTTGACACCTTCGCCTCTCAGGATGCTTCCTTCGGGCGGCGGATTCTCCTTTCTGCACAGGAGCGTCCCCACCCTTAAAGGATACTGCTTTGGGACATCCCCAAGGTATCCTGTGGATACCCTATGGACCCTGAAGTAGAAAATATGAGATATGGTAAGAACTTACCCTTGTTATCTCTATTTCTACGAAGTCCATAGGGTTCCACAGGACTCCCGCCCTGTCGCACCTGTGCTGCAGATGGGCTTTGCTCTGGTCACCGGTTTTCCGTCTCCCTCTGGTGAGAATGTGATTCTTGTATGTGTCCAGATCTTTGTTCTCTCTCTTCCTTCTCCTCCTCCGGCCTATGGCTTGGTAACTAACTGAGGTGCCTTGGCCCGGGGGCGGGGTATAGGAGGGGGACCTAGTGCATCCTGGGAGGCTGAAAGCTTAACTCTTTGGTGCCCTGCGACTGACGTCACACCTATACCCAAGGTATCCTGTGGAACCCTATGGACTTCGTAGAAATAGAGATAACAAGGGTAAGTTCTTACCATATCTCATATTTTTACCAGAAACAGTGGAGATATAATCTCCGGCAGGAGATATATTCTCCTAAGGTTGAAAAAATTGTATGTAACCAGGCGAATAAATTGATATTAAATCTAAATAATTATAGCTGTGTATTGATAAATCCACAGATGCCTCATATTATCAAAAATTCACAATCTGGGCATGTTCAAAAGATCATTGAATACATATTTCATATATGCTGGAATATCAAACAAATAGTTCTCTACAGAGAATACAGTATTGGGAAATTACACCCTAATCGCAGACAAATTGCACATGTATCTGCATGTACACTAAAAAGACTGTCCTATATATATACACACATATAAGGCTACAAATAGCCACAAATTGTTAACTATGATGTGTTCCACAATAATCAAAAGGTATGGTTATGCCCCATACGATTAGTTATATATCAGGAAGCTGTATCATTTAATGGACCATAATACATATAACACACAAATATCAAAGTGACTGTACAAGTAGAAAGGAGATAGGGAAAAAAACGTTTTCCCACAAGTTGTTCCTCCTAGTATGAATGGATATGGTACAGTTTAACTGACGTCAGGTGATATGTGAGAAATAGAAATGCTGTCAGGGATAGTGGCCGTCTGCCCTGATGCGCAGGGCAGTGCAGGGTTTCTACGCCACTTACCTGATCAGCGTGTGTGTGGTCCAAAGAACAGTCTGCGATGGTCTCTGTGGAGCTAATGCATGCCGCTGAGTGAATTAGGTCGGTGAGCCGGTGTCACGTGTGCGCAGCACGTGACCGGAAGTGTCTGACGCGCGTTTCACCGTGGACAGGCTTGTTCACAGTCCCAACCCATTAATCACTGCAGTGCTGCCTACTTCTTATTCCCCTCAAGGGCCAATCATATGGTCCTCCAATAGATTGACAGTCAAAGAGGGCCTATCACTATACGAGATGCTGTAATCCAATGTCTATGGAGCATTCGGTGATTGACATCAAGGCCATCCAATAAGGAGACTAGAAAATCGGCAATAGCTAAACCATCTGAAAATGATGTGGGGGATGAATTAAGTGGCAGTACTTGTCAATAAAAAAGGGAAGGAAGGGAAAAACTTTGATTGTGTGAAAATATATTCATAAAAATATAAAGAATAAACAGAATTATATAGAGAAAGTAAAAAGCCATATTGAACAAGAGATTCAGTCATATTTATTAGAAGGTTATAATTAAAAACATTTGAGAGCTATAAAGGCACTTATAACCCCATGTTGAATGATAAAGCTAATAAGCTTGAGATACATGATATATTTAAATATGCAAGATAGACATAGAGGGGAGAAAACGAAGTGTACTTCCAGATACTGAATTTAGTGAGCAGCTACTGCATACCATTATTCACATATTGAATGGTATGTGAGCGTGCTCAAAAAGCATCCAAGGATAAGAATAAGTAAGTAGAGCATCTACTTTTGTATTGTATCAGCTGAGGGGTACCTGATGACTAGCATTGCAGGCACCTCTCCTGAAAATCTGCAATGAGAGTGCTCATTATATATAGAATACAGGGAAAGTATAGGTCATACAATAATTTATCAGAGATCCATGCTACCTCCAAACACATACTCTTGGCATCGATGATTGGTGAGTCATGGGGACCTGTATATTGATGTTAGAAAGAAGAATAGTAGACATTTGCAAACATTATACACAGGCCCCCTTTCCCCTATATTACCCCTCGTTACACAAAGCACGCTTATTACATGGCATTATACACAGGCCCTCCTCCCTCATATTACCCCCAGTACATAACGCACCCATATTACATTGCATTATACATAGGTCCCCCTCACCTATATTACCCCCAGTACATACAGCACCCATATTATATTGCAGTATACACAGCCCCCCCATATTACCTCCAGTACACACTGCAGTCCTAGGACAAAAAAAAAGACCAGCATACCATTGTCATATGTTAAAAGGACATATAATATAAAATTTTAAAAAAGAGCCATGCTCAACAATGTAAATATAGTAAATGGCTTTGGATCACATAACAGGAGCCAGTATTCAATTAGAGTACGTATCATATTCCTGGTGACCATTCATTTCAGCCCCGGGCCTGAAGGCCATTTCAGTGTGCAACCACCTTAATCATGAGCTCAAGGGAACTAGTAAAGCAGGCTATTAAATAGTGAAGAGCAGTGCCTAATCAACAGTAGAAATAAGCCTCATCTGTTGCGCCGTTGTCTCATTGCTGATGGGTACCCGTCAGGCCTTGCGGCGCTACTTCACCCACACATCACCATGGAGACACATAGTCACGCTGGGTCCAGCGCCCACTCAGGTCTCTCCGGCGGGCTAGGACGTGAAGAAACTGACCAATCACACACCAGTGCATAGGAGCACGTGGTGTGTAAACAAAAAGTTATGTCATCAGCCAGCAAAGCATGAAAAACATACATAGAAGCAATAATAAAGGCCAATGAATAAGACAGGTGAGCACACTCTAGTCTGTCTGACAGACACCAATGCCCACACTAATAAACCCCCAAAGAAATCACAAATATATGGACTAAGACAACCTAATGACAATCATTAAAAATAAACACAAAAAAAATCGCAAAGCAAATAAATCCCATAAGGCAAAAATTCATTAATACAGGAAAACATAATACAATAAATCAACCAAAACATGTACCTAATACTGAAAAAAAAAATTATATTGCACCCCTCAAGAATAGCAGTTGTAAATGAAAAAGTAAACAAGACAATATTCAAAGAAATACATTGAACGATAACTCCTCATTAAGCCCTTCAGGACGTAATGTCCCAAACCTATAATTAGTTCACAAACTTTCTGCAGTAGCCTCTTATAACGTTCTCCCCCTCTTTTAGATGTTTAATTTGTGCAGGAGATATAAAATTAAAATCCTTGCTGTTATGTCCAGTTTCAACGAATTGTCTCGCAACTGGTGGTGTACTGTGGTCTACAATAGAGAGAGCCTTTTTAATAGAGGAGCGGTGCATGACAATCCTCTTCTTAAGCATGCGATTAGTTTTACCAATGAATATATTTTCTGGCACGGACACAGGATCACATAAACCACAAATTTACTCTCGCAATTAAGTCGTAAACGAAACTGTAGTCCACTTGTGGGGTGCACAAATTTGCCTCCAATCAATAAAAACCTACAGTTGACACATCCGCTACAACAAAGGCACCATTTTTAAGTAATAGCCAGTTGTCATTCAAAGTGCCTGGACTGATGTCAGCATTGGTCACCAGGTCTTTTAAATTGCTGCTCCGTTTGTAAGCAAAAATGGGGTTATTGTGACACGAGTCCTTGAGGATAGGATCGGACTGGAGAATATGCCAGTGTTTTAAAACGGACTCCCTCATCCTGCCCGAAGAAATGGAATATGTAGTTGGAAAAATAAGCCAAGCCGGCTGAGTCGGTCCTTCCTTAGGCCTAAGTAGAGACTCCCTATTCAAGGAAAGGCATTTTAGGATTGCTCTGTCCACCTCATCTTGGTTGTAGCCACGTTGTACAAAGTCAGTCCCCATATTTTTAAGAGTCTGCTGAAGGCTCTCTATCAGAGGTAATTCTCGCTGCTCGAATAAACTCTGAGAATGGTAGGCCCTGCTTAAGGGGCTTCGGATGAAAACTATCAGCCAGAAGGACCGTATTGAGGTCTGCCTGTTTTTTGTAAATACTGGTCACAAAATCCTGGTCAATAATAGCTATTGTGACGTCCAAAATTTTGAGTGCTTGAGGGTATCCTAACCCTCCTCTCCCTACCCCTCCCTTCTTGGTGCCTAAACCTAACCTCCCCCTAGTGCCTAAACCTAAACACCCCCTCCCCGCACCCTAAATCTAACCCTTCCCCTTTAGTGCCCAACACTAACCCTCCACCTAGTGCCAAATCTGAACCCCTAAAGCTAACCCTCCCCCTAAAACCGCAATTTACCTGCAGGATGCCGGCGCAGTGATTCTAACTGGTGTCTGGATTTCCACACAAGAATTCTGGTCGCCGGAATCCCTGCAGTCGGTATTGTGATTGTATTTTGTTTTAGGGCAGTGGTTCTCAAACTCTGTCCACTTTCCAGGTTACCCAGCAGCTGCACAGGTGTACTCATTACTCACTGACACATTTTAAAAGATCCACAGGTGGAGCAAATTATTTTAATTGTGGTTCTGTGAGGAGACCTGGAAGACATGCACTGTTTGGGGTCCTGAGGGCCGAGTTTGAGAACCTGTGTTCTAGAGCATGGGTATTCAACAGGTATCCCCCAGCTGCTGTGGAACTAATATCACATCTTGCCTTGCCACAGTTGAGCATGCCTGAATAGCAGAACTATCGGGGCATGCTGGGATTTGTAGCAGCAGCTGGAGAACCGCATGTTGAATAACCCTCTTTCAGGGAATAAGATTGCCACTGAGCAACAGCAGGTGGGTTTATGCAGGAAGCCTCCAGAATCTCAGCTGAAAGGCAGGGGAGTGGAAATGTATTCTCCACTAACCTGCAAATACTAATAGTGAAGCCGCACATGCCCAGCAGACTAGGCTTTGCGCAGGTAACATGCATACAACCACCTGGGCGGAGCTACAGCTTCCATGAGAGATTGTCGGAATTGCTTTGAAACGTCTTTCCTTTCAGTTTTTTATATATATATATATATATATATATATATATATATATTTTTGAAATTAAATTAACAGAAAAATATAAGGATTTTTAGGTCATTTGCATTGTAATAAATTATAATAGACTACTTGTATTTGAAGAGTAAGCAACAGTTACAGTATATGCAGATTCAATTAGCCTCTGGACTTAAAGCAGGGTTTTCGCTCCCGGTACCCAGAGATATTCAATTATTTCCCACGGTAAGCTCTTGACTGACTAATAAGCCACAGCTGCTGGGTAAAGTATGCAGTTACCGTCCACGACTAGCCCCAGAAGCAGAGACGTCACCGGGTTTGGTGACACACTGTGCACACTCTGGATAACCCCCGACGCTCCTGGAGATGCTGGTGCTGCAGGAGAATGTCAAACTGCAGCACTCGGCTCCAGTCACTGCAGAGGAGCCGGCATTTTTGTTTCACCCCCTCCAAGGGTAACACCCGTGTGCGGCCCACATCCCACTCATGACACCACTGCCCGGAAGCACTAGTTAATGCAGCTTTCTGTTCGCACCTCAGGAGGGTGCAAGGAGAAACTCACATTAAGTACACTCTCAGGGCTAGTTGCGGACATACCGCAAGCTGTAGTTGAAAAGTAGCTAAACCCCTGTGGTAAGACCCCCGGCTTATTGAATCTGCCCCTTAGTTTGTCATTTTTGCGATGGTGGGACTGTTACTAGCTAGCAGTCCTATTCCCTAGATCTGTGTTACCAAACTGTGTGCCGTGGGCCACTTACAGGGATGCCACTGGTTGGTGATCCAGGTCCAAATCAAATTATTTATGGTCAATGTGATAGGCAAAACCAGTAGTAGTGGCTTCCAAGTATAACACATCTGGACAAACAGAAGCACAATCCTGTCCACAACCATATAACTGAACCTATGAATGACAGGTAAACACAGTTTCTTTTTTTCTGAATTTCTCAATGAGAAACGTTTGGCCTAGGGGTTACTTGAAAAATATCCTGATACTCTAGGGCGCCGAGATTTAGGAATGTTTGGGAACCAGTTAAACACAGATAGCTAATAGTGATATCACAGAGCAGTGTGCTGCCCAAAGTGTGGACAAAGAACAGCAAATTGAATTACAGGATATTGATCTAAAGGAACAACAACCTTCTAATAATGGAATCATAGAGGAATTTATGACCCAATGTGTGAAAGAACAACGAAGTATGGATTACCAGTATTGTTTAAGAGAACTGAAAGTTCCATGAGATGAGGACCAATTTCTGATGGTGACCAAAGGGAATGACTCAGTAGAGATCGCAATATTCGGTGGGACAATTTACAATCGTTGGAACTCTTATAAAGGCTGGAAAAGAATGCAAATGGAGTAAACTTCAATATGGACATACAATGAAAGGCCGCAAAGTCATACCACTGCCATAGGTGATCGGCAGCCTAGTAGCAGAGACCCATGACAAGCAGAAGGAAATCATAGAATCTGCTCCTAATGAGGATACAGTAGAGGCGCTAGAACAGTGTAAAAAATTATTGAAAACATGAATAAAAAAAGACAGAATTGAAAGAACTGCAGCGGCAGAAGAAATACATTTAATGAGAGACTCTGGGAAGAGACTTCACGCTTTGAGTGGCACGGCATAATCAGAAGGGTGAGAACATCGGTGCTAAATCTATTTTGCAGGCACAACAGTGTAGTGTCTGTTACGTAAATTGTTGGGGGTGAGCTCCAAATTCTTACAATCAACAGTCAGCCTGCAAAACTCACTGCTGTCTCCAGCTCCCAGTGCTGTCACCAACACCCAGCACTGCCTGCAGAACTTCTCACTGTTTCCAGCACTGTCACCAAAACCGATCACTGCTTGCAAAGTTCACTGCTGTCTCCAGCTCCCAGCGCTGTCACCAACACCCAGCCCTGCCTGCAGAACTCATTGTTGTCACCAACACCTAGCACTGCCTGCAGAACTCATTGTTGTCACCAACACCTAGCACTGCCTGCAGAACTCATTGTTGTCACCAACACCTAGCACTGCCTGCAGAACTCATTGTTGTCACCAACACCTAGCACTGCCTGCAGAACTCATTGTTGTCACCAACACCTAGCACTGCCTGCAGAACTCATTGTTGTCACCAACACCTAGCACTGCCTGCAGAACTCATTGTTGTCACCAACACCTAGCACTGCCTGCAGAACTCATTGTTGCTCCCAGCGCTGTCACCAACATCTAATGCTGCCTGCAAAACTCATCGCTGGTTCCAGTACTAAACGCTAATCTCAATTCTCAGCGCTGTCACTTATAACAAGTGCTTTCACCTATACCCAGTGCGGTCACCAGGACTTCATGCTGATAGAAGTGATTAGGACATGTTGGAAGTGTGAACAGATATTTGGAGGGATAAACAGAAGAGCTCCCAGCTCCTGGCAGATGAACATCCCAATATCAATTCTGATATGTCTTTTCCAAAAAAGCTGAAGTGAAAAGTAACAGTGTTAGAGATATGTTTGCAGTCACCCATTTACATGTAAATAAATAAAAAAATATAGTAAATAAAACTATACATGTGATTTTTTTTATTTTAAATACAAATCTATAAATCATAATCATATTATACATAGGCATTTCCATTATATACTGGTATTGAATGCGACAATATAATCTCAGTTTAGAACACTGCTGTCAGACCAGCAAAGGTCCCCAAATCTTATGCGTAATATGCAAATTAATAGATTTGCTGATTGCAAGAAGAAGGGACTTATGCCATCTAAAATTGAGTTTTTCCTTTCTCAGTTACTAACAGTAGCTGTTACATCATGCTTAGTACAGTGAGTTTAAAAATTCAATCTGCAGTGACTGTAAGTAATATTACAACATAATTGTTTTTAAACACTTTAAAAGAGAATTTATTATGTACCTATTCAAATTAAATGTTGTTTCTTGCTTATGAGGCATAATGCAGACAGAATATACAATATTGGTTGTGGTTCAATATCTACCTTAAGCTGGATGGTTCTGAAATAATTGTCCGTTAGTGTGTACATGTTTGATTTAACCAACCCAACCAGTCAATTCTTGTTCCAATGTAGGTGGAAAGTTGGAAACTTCCCACCAATTGAGCAATTTTCAGCACAGAAACAGGCGGTTGTCTAACTTTGGTATTTCACTATATTACAGTACAGTATGTTTCTGTGATATAATGCAGACAGCGATAATCAGGGGTACCGAAAGGAGGGGTGGTTTCAAAACACCAGGGCTGTCCTGGGGCCCGTGCTGCATTAAGTTAGGTACACATTATGTATTGTACAATATATAGTTCTGACACAGATTGGAATAATATATCCTACACATTGTATAGTTTGTACGTCGTCGTTCATCGCATCGGTTCATCTGCTGTTCTGTACGACAGATGGGACAATGCAATGAATGACGTGGTGCTGTTACATGCAGCATGTAATTTCCCGTTCGGGCACTGTGGGCCTGATTCAGACCCACTTGCGAGCGCTCGCAGGCGGGTCGATGGTGGCCCAGTCTGCATGCTCACGACGGAGCCGGCTCCGTCGTGCGCATGCGCGAGACCCGGATAGCGACGGGCAAACCGTCGATCTGGGTCTCGTACCGAAGGGGGCATGCTGTCGATGTTGAGTGACAGCACGCCCCCTTTGGTGGGCGGGCCCGGGGCGTGGCTGCCCAGACGGAGTCGTTCCCATGGGAACGCCTACCGTCTGGGGCCGGCCCCACTGACATTACAAGTGATGTCAGTGGGAGTGCTTTCGACTCTGTTTGAGCTAAAAGCACTCTTGGACTTGCGGCAACGAGACCCTACCACAAGGGTCTCGTCGCAAGCCCAATGGTCGCGATGGTCTTGACCATCGCGACCATCATCATGGCCGCTTGCTATAGCTGTGGGTGGTCACCCACAGATGTGCGAGCGGCCAGGAGGCCGTTCTGCAAGACCAGAGGGTCGGCCCTGATTCAGAGCGAGCGCTCTGTCAGAGCATCCGGCTCTGAATCAGGCCCCCCTGTACGGTGCACATGATGTATCGTTACATCGCATTGCACAGTCGCGAGCCGCTCCATCATATGGTGTTTAACCAGCTTTAGAGGTGCAGTTACTCCCCCAAGTTGTCATGGTCACTCCCCATCTGGCATTTTGCCAGTGGCCCAGCTAACATCATATTCACGATGTGACATGACAACATCCGCAGCAAAACTTTTATTAGGTGTAACATGTTCTATGCCCTTGGAGATGAGGAATTTCAACTCTACAAATTTTCTTATGTTCCTGGTGTCGTCTTGTAGTCTACATTTCTATTCTATTTTAATCTTGTGAATATATTTCATACAGCAACACATAATAAGTAAAATATGTGTTATTTGAATACCGATTACAGCCTTTATCTGATACACTTGAATCTGTGAAGTGTTTCCTCAATGTATCCAGGTATTGCCAATTACAAGCATTACATTTAATAGCTCCTTAAGGGATCCACTCATTATGTTAATTATTGGGGGTCTGACAGCTCCTTATAAATATGCGAGTAGCAGGGGTGGATACAAAACCACTGGAGCAATTCAACATTGCTCCAGTGTGGAGACGGCTGATCTGAAAATCAGCTGTCTCCGCGATCCCCTTCACTGCTACTTCCGCCTGACTCGGCAATGCTAGTGCATTTGCATGTACAGTCCTTGGAAAGATATTCTCGCATCTGAGGATGGCATTATGCAAACATACTGACCCGATGCCACCTCAGGACACTCCTCCTCTGCTTTTTGCACATGTGCAGTCTGGAAAGATATTCTCGCATCTGAGGATGGCATTATGCAAACATACTGACCCGATGCCACCTCAGGACACTCCTCCTCTGCTTTTTGCACATGTGCAGTCTGCTTAAAATATACATCTCGCTTTGCTTGGATATGCAAAACAGGGCTGTTTACTTATCAGTATGTGTAGCATCAGCACTATGCTGATTCTAAACAGACGTATCAGAGATCGCCAGGGAGTTTTTTCCATACATTCCAGCTCTAAGACACCTGCATCGCTGCAGCAACTGGTGTTGCGGGATGTCTCTTAGCACTAAGACAAAGGTCATCTCTATACATGGTATGCGGTCAGGAAGCCGGCGGTCGAAATGCCGACCGCTGGCTTCCCGACTGTCAAATCTTGGCATGGGACTCATGATAGGTGTCGAAATCCCGATGCCTATCATTATCCACCCGCCGACATCCCAACACCTGGCATTCCGAACGAAGGTAAACAAGGCGTTGGGAGCGGACAGCTGAGGGGGGAAGGATTAGGTTTAGGGGCTCCCAGGGTTTTTTCGGGTTAGGCACCTCCCCCGGGAGGGTTACGGTTAGGCTAGTGGAAGGGGGGGTCAGGTTTAGGCCCCCCCCGGGGGGGAAGTTATGGTTCGGCACCCCCACGGGGGGGTTAGGTTTAGGGTGCTGGGAGGGGGGAGGTTAGTTTTAGGCATCCCTGGGGGAGATTAGGGTTAGGCACTAGGGGGGGAGGTTAGGGATAGGCACCTAAGGGAGGGTTAGGGGGTGGAGAAGGTTAGGGATAATATAGTTACTTACCTTGTCGGGATCTTCTCTTCTGTCTTCCGGCTCACGTCCGGCGGTATGTCGTACCGATTCCCTATACATTTACTCCTAAGCATCTATGTGAATTTATATATGTTCTATATTAGTCTTTACATATGTATCTTGCAGTCCTTTTTCCCTTTGTAAGGTGCTACAAAACCCTTGTGGCGCCTTTATAAATTAATAATAAGTTCCTTGTCCTACAACATCCACATCACTCAGCAGAATTAACTGGTTGTAACTTGTTGCCACAGCTCTAATATTAGAATTGAAATTATGCACAGCGAGAATTTATTAATACGCCAAAGAATGGCATCTAAAAGATTGGCATAGCAAAAGTTAAATATGTATTGGTATTGTATCACCAGAATGTCTCATCTCTGTGAAACTTGATTTGTTCTAAATTTTGCCCTGATTTCTTTCCTCTCTCCCTCACAGATCACACCATCCGAAAACAATACTTAACCCTGCAATAAAGCAATAACATAGGTTGTTTGCACAAATAATAATTCTGGTTGCAGTCAGTGCAGGCTATTAGAGGCACATTATTTCCCTTGCGAGGTGCCGGCGGTCCTGGACCGCAGAGCAGTTGCGTAATCTGTTATGGCTGTAATTATGCTTTTGTTTTGATACTGCATGATGTCCTGCACTCACTGAGGGCTAATTGGGACACTCAGTGAAGTATTTTTAGACCTGTAATGTTGAGATTCATTGTGGCAGATTAACAAAAGGTGTCTGTTTAGTTTAGAGTAATAGAAAGCAGATCAGCAGCTCTCTTGGCCTGTGATGTCTGGTGCCCATAGCTGGCATCTTACTTTAGCTGCCAGTCTTTTTTTTCCCCCACAGTCCCTTTCCTATCTGTCCTGCTTCACATGACTTGCTCACTTACAGCCTGGACATAAGCAGGAACATAACTGAACTTTATCTGTCCTACATCATCACAAATAATATCAGGGTTGCTATTTTATTAACTATTAAAACGCTGATTGCTAACTTTTTTTTGTTTTGTGCTTTCAGAAACATTAATTTACTCTTCATTCATCCGACCCACAAAACAAAAATGTTTATTTTATTTTATTTTTTTGTAATACTAGTTTCGATATTGACATAGCCGCTAAAATCAAAGACAGCATTGACAATAACCGCTTGTTTACTATAAATGTCTTTACTCTTAAGCTTCCAGGAAGTGTTACTGACATTTACTGTATGAATTGTATAGAAGACAAGAGATCAACAGAACAGGTGTGGCTGTGAAGTAATGCAATCAGTATGTAGTCATCGAGTGACTACTTTAGATTCCAAATAATGACAAGTTACAATTACCTATGTGTTTGTAATGTTAAAAATCACTTGGTGTGCTTCATTCAGTAGAGTTGGATAGGCGTGTAGCACTGACTCATATTGATATTGTTTATATAACGCCACTCAGGGCCGGCTTGAGCCATTTTCAACCAATGCGGTCGAACAGGGGCAACCCCATAAAGGGTGCACCCCTACCAACCATTCCCGATTTCAGAGGGACAAGGGGTGTGGTCTATTATTAGGCCACACCCCCATTTTCAGTCACGCGCTGCAGCAAATTACCAGCCTGCACAGGGCACGGCTTCCCCTGGCCACTAAGTAACAAATAGGGGTATTCAATATGAAATGTTAACCTCGCCGTCGAAAATTTCGCCGCACATCGGAGCTTTTGCCCGCTTATCACCATATTCAATATGAAATCGACGAAAACGGGACCCGGCGATACTTGGATTGGCAAAAACAAATGGGAATTTTTTGGAAATAATTGTAGGACCCCCTAAAGATGTCCAGACCTCGGGGTTCACTATGTGTACCCCCGTTTTTGCCTGCAGAGGAAAGTCGGGGTTTTTAAATTGCCACGTTTTTTTTTCATTTTTAAAAGTGGTCCCATCAAATTTGGGGTACATGAAAATGGGTACTAGCATATTTTTAAGTCCCTAAAGTTATTTTTTAAAAACTCTGCAAAAATGCACACACATACAGATAGCTGTGTTCCGTGGATCGTGTAAGTCGTTTTTCTTGTTTTAAAACACCCATGGATTACTACGGAGACCAGCGCTGGATGTAGGTGAGTATGAGATCTTTCTTGCAGAGCCCTGTTTTTGGGAAATCCTACTGGAGAAGAGGACAGAACATCTGGTATAGGTAAGTATGTGTGAATGGGTAGGTGTGTGTAATAAACTTATACTGGACACGGTGTGTGTGTTTTGTCTTTTTTAAACTATTTATTTTACAGTGAAATTACAGGTGCCGCATGTCTGCTGGCACTTATAGTTCCACAAGTGCAAAATGGCAGGCATGCTGGCACTTGTAGTTCCACTGTAAAGTACAATAGTGTGACATTATTTGGCCCCCCTATTACCCCCATACCCACCGCTCCAGGGGTATGGGGATGAGCCCCAGGCTTCAGCGTAAGCCTGTGGTGCTCGGGAGAGGGGGGACCCTTTTTGGGGGGTCCCCGACTCTCCCAAGATCACCGGCTTGCGCTGACCGACTTCGGGTGTAACAATTTTGTACCTGGAGCCCCGGTGATTGGGTCTTCGAGCTGTGGCATTACACCCCGGTCGGTTGGGTCTGGTGCTGGTCTTAAATATAGGAGGTACCCCACGTCTTTTTTGGCCCCTATATTTAAAACCAGCACTAGTCCCTGCAGCCTGGTGTTGGTTTCTAAAATACGGTGGAACCCTACACATTTTGTTCCCCGTATTTTTAGAAACCACCACTGGCTGGCAAGCCTGGGGATGGTTTAGCTTTGGGGGGGGGGGACCTTATGTCATTTTTTTGTAAATTTTTGCTACTTTTTTTTACAGGTTCAACAAAAACGGGAATTTTTGGGAAATATTCTAGGGACCCCCCTAAAGATGTGTAGACATGTGGGATCACTATGGGTACCCCCATTTTTAACTACTGAAGGAAGTCGGGGTTTCTAATAGCTGCAGCAAGTGCATAAATGCGACTTTGAAGAAAGTGATGCAGAAGAGCATTTAGAATTTTTTTGGGGAAAAATAACTGTGCCCAGCAAATTTGGGGTACTTGAAAATGGGGGTCAGCATATTTTGAAGTTGCTAAAGTGACTTGAAAAAATTGTGAAAAACCCACCTGTCGCAAGCAGCTGCAATGAAAAAAACACCTGGGGCATACTTGGGGACCCCCCCAGAGTCAAGTTCGCTATTTTTTAACTTTGTCCCCCAACATTTTTTTTTTTTGGCCCCCAAATTCAAAGTGTTTTTTTTGGGGTGTCCCGATTTTTTTTTTATTTTTTACACAGATTGTTTCAAGGGGTCATTCTGAAGGGTGCAGGCTATTTTTTTTTTTTTTTAAGCCTGCACCCCTAAACCCCAATTCTGCACTTTTTTTTGCCACCTATTCAGTGGTGAAAAGTTATCCCCGTTTTTTTTCAAAGACTTTCCGAATCTGCAAGAAGTCTTTGAAATTGAATACGGTTTAAAACCAAAAACCTCCGAAAATGACATCATCGGTGCGAAAACATCGCAAAAACTGAGTTTTCGCTCCATATTGCTGGACTCCATATTGCTGGACTTTTCGCTCCACATCGGAGATTTTCCTGGGATAAAGTATCGGGCGCGCGCCCGCTTTATCCCCGTATTCAATATGAAACCTACGAAAACGGGAAGGTGCAAAGTGGGATCTGCGTAATTTTTTTCTTGAATAAATTGTAGGACCCCCCTAAAGTTGTAAAAACATGGGGGATCACTATGGGTACCCCTGTTTTAGCCTGCAAATGAAAGTCGGGGATTTAAATAGCCGCAGCAGGTGTTTTTTCCCGACATTGAAGAAGTGTTGCAGAAAGGCACTTAGGTTAATTTTTTTTGTTTTTTTAAGTGGTCCCATCAAATTTGGGGTACATGAAAGTGGGTACTAGCATATTTTTATGTCCCTAAAGTAAGTTTTAAAAAATTCTGCAACTATGCACCTGCCGCTAATAGCCTATTCTAGAATACTCCTGCCGCATACTTGCAGAATAGCCCTGAACCTATTTCCCTATTTCCCAACACTTTTTTCCCTTTTTTTTTCACCCCAATTTTTTTATTTTTTGGGGTGTCCCTATTTTTTTTTAAAACTTTTTTTTTGACACAAAAGTACTTAAGAACACCCCAAAAAATTACTTTGAGAAAGGGGGTGGAAAATAAAAATGTTGGGATACAAAGTTAAAAACTAGCGAACTTGACTCTGGGTGGGTCCCCAAGTATGCCCCAAGTGTTTTTTTGATTGCAGGTGTTTGCGGCAGGTGGATTTTTCACGATTTTTTCAAATTCACTTTAGCAACTTTTAAATATACTGACCCTCATTTTCAAGTACCCCAAATTTGATGGGATAAGTTATTTTCTGGAAAAAATACTCCAGAATACTATTCTGCATCACATATAGAAAACCGCTATTTAGCAGCTATTGTGCCCGTTTAAAAACATCAAACACCTTCAGCAAGCCAAATCGGGGGGTACCATAGGGAACCCCCATGTCAGAGCATCTTTTGGGGGGTGTCAGGCTGATTTCCCCAAAACTGACAGTACTTTCCGCCTGTAAGTTTCGCCGGGTCCCGTTTTTGTGTACTTTCAAATTGAATACGGGGTAAAGCGGGCGCGCGCAATACTTTTCCACCTACAAAAAAGGTGAAGTAGGCGGAAAGTCCAGGCCGCGAAAAAGTATCGTGGCTCTGCTCAAATTGAATACGGAGTCTGAACAGTTTACTATTTACTGTGCATCCATGCTTCCCTTTTAAATGTTAAACATTTTATGTAACTGTTTTGTATAGCGATCTTGATACTATACCTGGTTTGAATGTTGACATTTATTTGCTCACCCTTCTGTGTAAATGCCCCAGCCAATGTCCTTGGTGGTATTAGAAATGTCCCTGCCTGGTATAAACTACACCTAGTTCATACCTCCCAACATGACCCTCTCCAGGAGGGACACAATGCTCTGGTCCTGGACTTCCCTGGTAAGAGGTGGAGCTGCAGCACAGTTCAAAAGACAAATAGGGGACTCACACCAACTGTCATTTCACACGCTGCCAAACATCACTGGCCGGGGCTCACTGGCAGTTGGTGTGTACTGTAGCCCCAGCTCTGGAGCCGCCACCAATCATAAATTACCAGGGATGTCCAGGACCAGAGCATTGTGTCCCTCCTGGAGGTATGCAGCCAGGAAGCCGGCGGACGTAATACCGACGGCTGGCTTCCCAACTGCTTTATCCCAGCCAGGGTTAAATGACAGGCGTCTAAATCTACAGACGCCGGGAGACCGGCGCCCGGCATCCCGATCGAAGGGATGCTGGGCGCCGCTGTGGACAGCCGCGGGGGGGAGAGGGTTAGGTTTAGGGCTCCCGCGGGGGACTTAGGCTTAGGCACCCCCCCAGGAGGTTAGGGTTAGGCTAGGGAAAGGGAGGGTTAGGGTTAGGCACCCCCCCCCGGGAGACTTAGCTTTAGGCGGCGGGGAAGGGGGGTTAGGTTTAGGCACTGGGGCGAAGGTTAGGGTTAGGCACCCCTAAGGAGGGTTAGGGGGGAGAGGTTAGGTTAGTTAATACTTACCTTTAAGACGATCGGGATTTTCAGCCATGTCGGCCAACCGCTGTCGGGATTTTAAACGCTGGACATGTGTCCGGTGGTAATTCCTACCGATTCCCTCCTGGAGAGGGTCATGTTGGGAGGTATGCCTAGTTTTGTGCACCAGCTGTTACTAATGTTCATATTGCTTTCATTAAAAGTACTGCCATAGTCATTACTCTCTGTTGCTGGCATAGCATGCTGCATGTTGGTCATTGTAGTTCAGAAATAAAAGTGGTGTTAAATTTTACCTAAACCAGATGTAGGGAGGTGGATGGTGTGTGCCATGCTTCTACATATGTTTGTGACTTTAAAACCAAAGCACAATGGAAACTGGTTTGTATGAATAAATGGCCAGTTAATATATTCCTTAGATGGGTAAATGCCATTAATTTTATATCCTCAAGATTTCACGGTACATCTATAACCTGTATTATACAGTGTGTATAGTATGTGTGTGTATGTATATTGTATGTGTGTGGATACACATACAATATGCAAGAAAAAAGTGAACCTTTGGATTTCCTGGATTTCTCCATAAATTGGTAAAAAAAATAAAAGGTGATCTGATCATTATATAAAGGACCCCATACCTCTACGTTTAATTTGGGCAATTTAGCATTTTGCAGGTGATTGTCCCAAAAATTCGGCAATGTATGGGGTTCACCGATTGTAGATCACAAAGTGATCTGAATTGCTAAATTAGGTTGTGCAACATTTCAATGATCAATCGGGGCTGTAGATTTCTAGTGTATGGTAACGGTCAGCCGATTTGCTGACTGTTACTAGTTTTTAAAAGTCAAAGGAGAAAAAATAGTACATACCCCTTTTTTCTCTTATTTCTGAAAATACCTTAGCAACTTGTAGACGGTTTCATTATATTTGCCGACTCTTCCTGAAAGTCAGCGATCTCTCTGAGGCTAGGCGTGCGCAACACAGTGATGATGCCATCACTCTGAGCCCACCATGGAGGGAAGAATGAGGAGGATGAGTGCTGTAAGAAAATGGTCATCGCTCTCCAGCATACCAATGGCTGCATGATGTGATGAATGTGATGAATTACAGGGGATGTGTAATGAATTTCATGAACCTGATAAAAGGAAGAGAGGGAATTAGAGTGCGTAATTTCAGTTGCTAGAACATATAGTGCATAATTTTTAATGCATATTTTTAATGCACAATCATCACACCTGGCATGTTTTAGCGGGGCACCGCCAAAAGGGTAGGGTGCATTCTGTCCTTTTGAAATCGGGCAGGACGCGGCACCCCGCTAAAACAATTTGCGGGGGTGCTACATACTGTACATACATACATACATACATACATACATTTTCAGAGCAGTGTTTATAGGTGTTTTTTTTTTTTTTTTACAAAAGTCCGGGAAGTATGGGTAGCACTTTCAGTGAATATTGTTATCATTTGGCTTATAGCAGTTGGTTCGTAACCATTACAATATCTGTCTTGAACTCTAATTTTTGGTAATTGTGGTAAGAGGATGACAGTGGATTGTTTTTATTGACCTGTGTTTGGAGTCCCTTTTCAATATTGGTGACAAGCTCAAGTGACACCAGAACAGATCCACGTGCTCTGCCCGAACGGTCTATCTCGTCCAACATGTCCAAATGGGCATAAGTCTAGATATCAAGAGAATGATTACAGCAAACAGAACTAATGATCATGGTGAATGCTTTGAAAACCAGAAGTAGGCTAATTTTTTTTGTTCTCTCTTATTTAGTAAAGCGTGAGACCAGTGGGAGAGCACCATGGAGGATGGAAAGCCAGTCTGGGCGCCACACCCAACTGATGGCTTTCAGTTGGGTAACATTGTGGATATAGGACCAGATTCTTTAACAATTGAACCATTACATCAAAAGGGAAAGGTATGTTTAATTAACTGTATAATCCACGGCTGGTTTTAATTGCCAATTTAATTCTCTACGCATGTAGAGCTGTAGGTCCTATACACATACATGCTGACTTTTTACGATCCCACCATAATACCATTATTTCGCATGTCTGAAATAAGTAAATTGCATGTTTAAATGGAAGCATTTGGGATTATTATTTTCATATTAATGTAATATATGACCATAATTACTTCTCAAAAGTTTCTTTAATTCAGGACAAGAGGCAGTAGACATATTACACCACTAATGGCGGCCTTTAATATACAGATGTGTCCACATACACCTATCCTTAAATTGTGCCAATAGTCCCGTTTATCGCGCCATGGACTTTAGTACTTAGCCGCGCCAAACACTAAGTTGAAGTACAGATGTGTCCTCATACATCTAGCCTCCTTATGCGTTAAATAGTCCTTCTAATCTCGCCATGCCATGGCTTGACTCGGTAGTGGCGAGCGTCTTTCTTGCGACTTTTTACCTTCAAATGCTTTGTGATGCAAATAGCTAGCACAAGCAGCTTCTGCAGCATGCCTATATTCTCTGTGCTTCTCCGGGTGGATCTGCATGCGTAACGCACGTTAAAGTGTTACAGCTGCTGACACTGTAATGTAGCATTTCACATGCAGATACACCTGCAGACGCACACAGAACATAGGCATGCTGCATATCATTTTAATCAGCAGAAGATGCTTGTGCTACCTGTTCGCATCACTATGTGATTAAGATGCATTGAAGGTAAAAAGTTGCACAAAAGACGCTCAGTGCTACCGAGGCACACGGAGCTCCTGCATTGTGTGGCGCGACTAGTAGCACATGGATGATAGATGTATGTGGATGCATCTGTACTTAGTACAATGCTAGTGAATGAGGCAAAATTGAGGAAAAAGTAGCACAATGAAGGAAAAAGTTGTAGGAAAAAGTACACAATCCATATTAAACAGGCAAACGACAGGTCCGATATGAGTGACCTGCACGATGTATCGTTATGCTTAATATGCGACTTCATGCCAATTCTTTTGTGACAAAAAACAAATCCTAAATACATAGTACACGGTTTATGAACTAAGGGCCTGATTCCGAGATTTACACAATGCTGATATTTGTGCAGATAGTGCAATTAGCCATTGCGCATGCGAGAATGCCGCCTCTATGCACGCGCACTGATTGTTTTGCGACTACACTGACACAGTGAATTCACTCGCAAAGTGAGTGACAGGTAGTCAGCGTTTAGGGGAGGTAACGGGTGGCGGCTACGCAAAACCAATCGTGTCGGGAATCCACATTGTGTTTAACTCCATTTCATGGGCGTGCGTAAATTCGCTTTTGCAGCTTGAGTGCTCTCTGCGTGTCAGGAGAGACGCAGTGTATGAGGCAGGTCAGACATGACTTACAAGCTGCGTGGCTGCCCAATCTGCATCAATGTTAACTATGTTTATTTCTACTTCAGGGTCCATAGGGTATCCACAGGATACCTTGGGGTATAGGCGATGGTGGCAGACATCCAGGCACCACAGAGTTAAATTCTCAGCCTCCCAGGATGCACTGGGGTCCCTCTCCTATACCCCGCCCCCGAGCCTCAGGCCACTCAGTTTTCGTCGGTGCCTGGCCCGACCAGTCGCACCGTACAGAGGGGGGTCTTTTCAAGGCCCCTGAAGATTTCTTCGCAGCTGTGGCTGCACAACTAGAGTGCTCCAGCATAGGACAGTCAGTATTGACGTCCATGCTGTCACTCCTACACCCCGCCAGTACCAGAACGCCGGTACCGATCCGGGGACGCTGGTAGGTAGCTGGGGTCACAGCTAGCGGTGACCCCGGCTACCTGGACTGTGGCCGGATGCACGGGGGACAAGGTAAGCGGCGGGTTCCCACGGTGGGCACCCGCCGGTAACACAGTCCTTTTTGGTCCCCAGGCAGGGGGCTCCCTGGGGACCGGCTGTGCGTGGGGCCAGGTACTGATCCTGCGCCTTCCACTAGACCGAATCAATATCTCAAAAGAAATGAGAAAACAGAATGTCCTTTATAGGCGCACAAATACAAATAACGCATAAAATATAACCTTTATTGGTATATATTAAAACCTTATTATGTGAAATATAGTTAAAATAATATAGATAGAAGAAATAGTGAAAAAAGATAGAATGTGAAATAAAATATCAAGACACTTGACTCACTGGGTGCTGCTATTCATATTATTACTTTGATATTAGAGAATCTATGTCTCTTTTATATAGTAGTAAATCATAGACCTTATAAGCCTTCACAGTAAATAATCGTTACTCAATATGTCTTATATTAATGTATATTCTGAAACATACCATAATATGTATTATAGTTGAATATATGTAACTTATATAGACTTAGTGATTATACCAGCTCAATTGCACTACTATGTATTCAATCAATACAATACATGGATTCCTTGTTTCAATATAAGATACATAATGGTAACCATATTTCCATGTGTTGCGGTTGAACAGTTGTGAATATTAATTATAGTTACTGCGTATTATATTCAACTCCTTCCTAGCTATGCTAATACACACTGTGTATTGGGGTCCTTTAGGTAGAACCTAAATAAGCTAATTAGAGATCTGAAATGATCGTATTAGGGTATTATATAAAATTTCTGAGGATATAAGATAACCAGTCAGAGTAAATGTTGATCATACTATATTGCTTAATGGTTAATTGATGTTCTCCGTTAGAAACTAAACTCCTGTATTACTGATATATCAGGTCTCTCAACTACTCATTACAGGTGTAGCGGTAAGATACTAATCTTTATGATTATAAGATAACAAGTAGTCACGTATCTCCTCTGAGCCTTTGACAGGTTTAGCAATTATGTAGCAACATTCAGTTATATTGTAACCTGCACCTGATCTCCAGCTAATTACACAATACGAGATACAATGGAGATGGCTGGTAATTAACATAAAGCGTAGTATAATCACATGTGATCCTATTTTTAAAGGAGTAATATTAGAGAATGCCTGGAATTAATCATCAGACAACGTGCAGTCTCAGATTGTTCACAACATATATATTAAATATACTCAAATCCGATATGATAGTGTTAGGTTCAATTAAAATTATTTGACAGTTTATGATTGTACATAGTTCACATACACTTAATGGATTTCACCAAGTATATGGTGATGTTCATATATACAGAGCAACGAATCTCCAGCTGGTCATTCAATGTTTAATACATGGAGTTGCCCATTAGTGATCATAGAACAGTGTGTAATATTGACAGAGCATTAAACACATAGCACGAGGAAGTGCCAACAGTAACTATATATCAATGTCCGTTTATAAATAAACCACAACACATTCGGTGGATATGAAATTCAGGCTACGGTCATTTGAACTACTAATAGTTCATATTAATTGCAGCGCAGCATCAGCGGTCAGCGCCTAAAAACGCCAACGTACGTTTCACAAAAGGCTTTATCAAGGCAAACCCGAGTGTGCTGTTTGCCCGGGTTAAGTAGATTCCAGCATCCAATTAGATCCAATCTCAAGATCACCTGTCTCCAACTTCCAATAGGAACATCCCCATAATATAGAGTCTGGACACAATCACTCCGGACTTAAGCTGTCCCTCGTAACAAATTCTGTCAATTATCCAGAATATATGTGCGCATAAATTCTATACACTCCTTCTCAATGAATCATCATCTGCTTCAATTCACTGATGTTAACCGGGTATATATTCTACATCATAATAGTGCTAAATATGCTCCCGATTATCCCAGTATATTCATTCTAAATTCATCAAATCCCATATATATAAAAATGTATATAAATCAATTACAATACATATATAAAACTATAATGTGCTGTGTATGTATAATAATTAAATCATGGTTTTATGAATCAAATAAATATAAATTAGTGTAATATTAATTGATCATATATATAAAAAATATATTTAATCAAAATACAAATAGTAAATATAAAATTAATAAAGTGTTATGATAACGTGATCCAAAATTTTAATATAAGGTGATAACATCATAAATCTAATATAATGATGTTACCATACAGTGCCATAAGTGAAAACATAAAAATTAATAAATAGATATTATTATATAGTGTCCAAATATGATTAAGTGAACAAACAAATTATGTGAAATACAATAAATTAAATTAAATTAACTAAAATAAAATAAATAAAAAGTGAAAATATCTCTAAAACTACCTAATCTCTATATATCACACCTTAAAACTTACAAAAAACAAAATTACAATGACATACAATAATATTAATAGATCATGATACTCTGATCTTAACTAAATCCCCTCAAACCCTGAATATCATTCTCTATCATAAGAATGCTTGTTACATTGTGTTCTCAATGTGGTTATTGATTTCTTCTGAGTATCATACTCTTCTGACACTCCTAGATATTATTAGAGCATCTCATTATTGATGAAGAAAAAAGAAGAAAAAGGGAGTGAGAGGAAAGGGTAAATAGAGAATATTCTTTAATTCATATAGGTTATGATTAAAAAAATAATATATATGGAATAGATGTAAATAAATATTCATAATATCGATCCAGTTGTAGATAGTGTTCCAGTCCAGTGATAAATGCCCAATGAAATTCATGAAAATTATAAAAAAGGTGAATAGCTATTATATTCATTCAAACCCTTTGGAGACATGCAGTCCATTAGGAATATCATCCTAGTTTCTGCCTTTAACAGTTCCTTGTCCACATCCCCACCTCTAATTCCTGTCTGTATATGTTGCATCCCAAAAGCCTTTAATCCCAAGGGATTACTACCATGATGCCGTAGAAAGTGATTCGCCACAGGTGTAAGTGTTTTAAATTTAGCTACATCTTTACTGGCATTACGAATACTGTTCACATGTTCCAGTATTCTTACCTTCATTGGTCTAATCGTCTTCCCCACATAAACTTTCCCACATGGGCATTCAAGTTGGTATATGATGCCCATCGTGGTACAACAGATATATTTGGTTATTATCTGTTTTTGGCCAAATTTGTCAAAGAAATGCAGTTTTGGGACCATGTATTTACATGCTTTACAGCGTCCGCAACTAAATGATCCTTTCTTGTTTAGTGTAATATTTTTCTTTACTGGTTTTAAATGGCTCTGGACTAAAATGTCTCTAAGATTCCGAGCTCTTCTCCAGCTCGTCTGTACCTTTTCAGGGAGAATTGATCTTAGGTCTATATCCGTCTGCAGGATACCCCAATGTTTTTGTAAGATGTCATTAATCTGTCGCCAATTAGAATTAAATGTACCAATAAATCTCACAGATTCTTCTTTTCTGAGTTTCGTCTTTGAGATTAATAGTGTATCTCTAGGATATGACTTAACATCATGTACAGCAGATTTGATCATATTCCTGCTATATCCTCTCCTCTTTAGTCTCTCACATACTTGTAATTCCCGTGTATGGTATGTGTGTATGTCCGTACAGTTCCTTTTAGTACGTAGGAGTTCTCCCTTGGGGATTCCTTTAATGGTGGCAGGTAAATGTGAGCTAGTGGAGTGTAGGATACTGTTAGTGGCAGTTGATTTACGGAAAGCATCTGTGCTAATCCGTCCATCATCTTCTATCCTAATAGTCAAATCCAAAAAGTTGACTTCCTTCTTACTTATTTCACCAGTTAATTTCAAATTAAAATTGTTGCTGTTCAAGATGACTATAAAGTCATCCAACATTTGTTGTTCTCCTTCCCAGAGAATGAAAATATCGTCGATATATCGAAGATATAGTAAGACATGTTTGGTATACTGTTCAAGATCTTCATTAAATACGAATTCACGTTCCCACCAGCCCATATATAGGTTGGCATAGGTGGGGGCACAGGCGGTACCCATCGCCGTGCCCCTCACCTGAAGATAGAACCACCAGGGACAGTGGACCGCAGCATGTGCGGTACAGCGTGGCGTCCCAGGGGTTAATAGCAGGCCAGGGGAGAACGCCTTCCCTGTCTCACAGCCGACGTCTCCCCCGCTGCACAGTGCCATTCCACAGCGGTCTGAGCGGGCTGTGTCTGCGCTCCTGCCCCGGGCCCGCCTCCTCTCTGCTCCTCGGTGGCCATTTTCTCACTACATGTGCTGGGAATGACAAACGCTGCTGGAAGCTGTTACAGGTGCCATGGCGGTCCAGGTCCCCCGCATACCTCTCCTTCAATTAAGGTCAGTGTATGCAGCACTGTTTCCTACCAGGCTCTGGTCTGTGTAGTTGATCGCAGTGCTTGTAATGCAGGATGTTATCTGTGCATTGTATGTGACTTAAATGCTAGCGCTGTTTGCCTGTACTTTCATTTCTACAGTCCCATCGGGGTCTGGGGCTTAGTTTTTCGGCCCTGTGAGGCCAGGGTAAGTCTAAAATATAGCTTTCCAAGACAGTCAGTAGCCAGGAAATCTGCTCAACCATAAGAACAGGCTTGGAGTACAAGACGTCCTACTCCCAAGTTGGACTATAAGCCTTCAGCCTCACGGGACGGGCCTCCTCTCGGGGGACCCCACAGTTGGAGGCCGGCTTCTCCAGTTCGCCCAGTGCTGGTGTCTGACCACCACGGACACTGGGGTAATGGAAGTATTTTCTTGAAGGTATGTCCTCTCCTCCCGGTAAAAGCCTCCCAGACGGTTTTTAGTTACAGGTCTTCTGTCAATTCAAGACAAGGCCCTGTAATTTTTGAGGGTGTTACACTCTATGCTCCAGGCAGGAGTTATAGTACCTATTTCGTTGCCCAAAGGGGAACGAGGTATTACTCCATCCTCTTTCTGGTACAGAAACTCAATGGGTCTTACCTGGACATCCTCAACCTCGAATCCTTCAACAAATTCTTAAGGGTTCCTCGGTTCAGGAGGGGGACCCTGCATTCCATCATTCAATGGAGCCTGGGAATTTTGTGGTGTCGTTGGATATATTCAGGGTGACTACCTGAATGTCCCTCTTTTCTTAGCACACCAGTGTTTTTCCTCAGGTTTGCAGTGGTCGATAAGCATTTCCAGTTTTACCAGGGTGATGGCAGTTATGGCAGCCCACCTGCGGATGCAGAGGGTTCGCTTGTTACCCAATCCGGGAGACCTCCTGTTGTTACCAGGGTCTCCAGAGATACTTCAGTGCCATCTGCAACGGACAATATCTGTGTTGCTACGTTAGGGCTGACTGATACACTGGAAATGGTCCTCTCTGATTCTTCACAGAGGATGCTCCATATCCCAACATCTGAGGATCTTTGTGATTGAGGAAAAGATCTCTGCATTACAGGCAAAGGTACGCAGTTGCCTGCAGAGTCGCCGAGTGTCTATTCACTTGGCAATGTGGTTCCTGGGTTCCAGGGTGTCGCTGTTCGACATGGTGGAGAGTACCCAGTTTCACTCTGAACCTCTAGAAAAATTGATCCTCTCCGGTTGGGATGGGTTGCCCCATAGGATAAAGTCAATAGTGCTTTTCCCGGCGGTTTGTCTCTCTCTGGCCTGGTGGCTGCGGAAATCTCACCTAAACAAGGGGCACCCCCTTTGGGATTGTGGACAGGGTCCTTCTGACGACGGACGCCAGTATCCGTGGCTGGGAAGCAGTGACGGGTCTACACTTGTTCCAGGGCAGGTGGACACCAGTAGTCTTTGCGCTTCCCATAAACATCTGAGAACTCTGAGCAGGTTCTCCAGCATGCAGGACAGGTCCTCCACGGAAATACCGTGCAGGTACAGTCTGACAACGCCATCATGATGGCTTATGTAAACCACCTAGGAGGTTCCCGAAGTCGGGCAACACTAACAGTGGTGTCCCGAATTCTGGCTTGGGTGGAAGGCTATATCTCTGCCGTCATCGGCAGTGTTCATTCAGGAATCCTCAGATGGAAAGCAGGCTTTCCCAGCCGTCAGGACGTGCATTCAGGGAAATGTCCTCTTCATCAGGAGGTGTTCTCTTCTGGTGAACAAATGGAGCCTTTCAGAGATGAGACTCTTATGCTAGACGTATGTAGGTCCAGTGGACCTTCCAAGTTGTGTACCTCGTCCCTCCGTTATCCCTTCTTCCTCCAGTAATAGCAAGAAGGAGGCGCACTCCTTCTGATAGCTCGTGCGTGGGCCAGACGGCACTATTACTCAGATCTTTGGAGCCTTTCAGTTAACACTCCGAAGCTGTTGCCTCTACGCCCGGACCTGTTGTCTCAGGATCCTGGCTGATACCCACACCTGGGTTGTCTGTCCTTGACGGTGTGGCGGTGGAGACTGCCCTCTTAAGGTCTAGGGGTATTCCAGCTCTATAGTTAACAGCGGCTCTGTCCATGCTAAGAGCTCGGAAGCTTTTATCTGCAAGAATTTACCATCAGGTATGGCATACTTTCTTTCAGTTGTGTCACCTTAGAGGCTATGCTCCTCGGGTATTCCGGATATCCAGAGTGTTGGCTTCCCTACAGGTGGGCTTAGATAACGGTCTTCGCCTTGCTTACCTGAAGGTTCAGGTTTCTGCCCTGTTGGTTTCATCGAAGGATTGCTACTCTTCCTGATGTCCGCACCTTTGTGCAAGGTGTACGTTATATTCAGCATCCCTTTGTTCCACCTGTGGCTCCTTGTCTAGTTTCCACATGAATGAGGAAATTATAGTACCTGCCTTTACTTCCCCAGTCCTTTCTTAGTGAGGCCTCTTTGGATGTGGTACGGGTTCTAAGAATTTAAGTTGACCGTACCAGTCCATTTAGGAAATCAGACTCTCGGTTTTGTCCTTTCTGGTTTCCATAAAATGGGTTGGCCTGCCACTTCGCTAACTTTGGCAGGATGGATTCCCAGGTCTTCCTGTTCCATCCTCTATTAAAGCTCTTCCACTAGGTCTGTGGGTCCTTCGTGGGCAGCTCGATGTGGCGCCTCAGCGGTTCAGCTGTGATTGGCAGCCACGTGGTCATCTGTCCATATTTTTGTAAGGTATTATGCTTTTGATACCTTCGCCTCTCAGGATGCTTCCTTCGGGCGGCGGATTCTCCTTACAGCACAGGAGCGTCCCCACCCTTAAAGGATACTGCTTTGGGACATCCCCAAGGTATCCCGTGGATACTCTATGGACCCTGAAGTAGAAAATATGAGATATGGTAAGAACTTACCCTTGTTATCTCTATATCTACGAAGTCCATAGGGTTCCACAGGACTCCCGCCCTGACGCACCTGTACTGCAGATGGGCTTTGATCTGGTCACCGGTTTCTCTGTCTCCTTCTGGTGAGAATGTGATTCTTGTGTGTTTCAGACTGTCTTCTCTCACTTTTTTGCTCCTGCACCGGCCTATGGCTTGTTACGAAACTGAGTGGCCTGAGGCTCGGGGGCGGGGTATAGGAGAGGAACCCCAGTGCATCCTGGGAGGCTGAGAATTTAACTCTGTGGTGCCTGGATGTCTGCCGCCATCGCCTATACCCCAAGGTATACTGTGGAATCTTATGGACTTCGTAGAAATAGAGATAACTAGGGTAAGTTCTTACCATATCTCATATTGTTGTTGTATATCATCGGATGGATATGAGAAGGCAGTAGTGGGCGACCCTATGCCCGGCTAAGCTTTGGAACACATTAGCATAATTTTTTCGACTGTGGTAAGAGATTGCATTAGCATAAATCTCGGAATCAGGCCCCAAGATGTAAAATTCATGGAAAAATTGCGATTTTTGCTTTGAAACTTGTCGGGAGTTTAGAATTGAATTGCAAGATTGTGTGCAGATTACTTTTACCCACGAAAACACATCACCAACCTAATTTCCTAGCACATCACGATAAATTGAATCACCCCCATTGTCTTTGTTAGATGTCCATAGAGGAATCAGAGTTGCATGCAAGTCAGTTTTGTAGACTCATCTTGAGATTTTTAAAACTCTGCATGTTCCGTAGCTGAGAATATGCAACATTAAGCAACTGTAGGCGATTAAGAGAGACACTTGTATCTCCACTTATGGCTGAGTGGGTGTGGTCGGCAAATGTGTGATCGCACAAAGGCTGTGTTTCGTGTTGGCGGAACTGAAGGCTATTCAGAGGTGAACGTACGCAGAGATCCGTCTGATTTCAGACTGATCTTTTGTCCTTAGGATAGGTCTGGTGTAAATGTGTAAATATAGCGATGGTGGCTACTTTCACAAGTGTATGTATAGGGGTGGTGTCTCTGCATAGATCTGGTCAACTCTGAATATAGGCATGGTTACGCATAGACTTTTGAGAAAGATGCGGTCGACTTGCATGTAACTTTAAATCCTCTAACATTTTCTAGAAATAATCAGATTTTTTTTTTATTCTTGAGTTGTAACGGTTTGCATTTTTGTAGAATACTTTTTTGTAAACTTAAGACAAGCATTTATATAGTATGTTCATTAGTACCGTTACTGTGTCTAACTGAGCATGGATAGTTGTGAAACTACGGTTTATTTATCAATGAATTATATTACACAGTATAGTGAGGAAAATAAAATCTGTTAATTTTATCACTCGATCAGTTAGTGAGAAGAAGCAATTCATAATGTGTTATTTTATCGGGATGCGGTCATAATCCCAACCACAGGGATTCCGGCGCTCAGAATGCTGGCGCCGGAGTCCCAACACCTGTCAGAATCCTGGCTGCTGCATCACGACCGCCGGCATCCCCAAGGGAAGTAGCTGGGTTGGGGGGGGGTTAGGGATTTGGGTTAGGCACTAGGGGGAGGGTTAGGGTTAGGCACTAAGTGGGGAGGGTTAGGGTGCGGTAGGGGGAGGTTAGGTTTAGGCACTGGGGAGGGTTAGGATACCGACTGATGGCTGTCTGTATTCTAACCCTGTCAGAATGCCAATGTCGGGATTCTGGCCGCCGGGATCCCGAGCGCCGGCATCCCGTACCCAACCCATTTTATCCTGCTTCTTTTATTCTTAGTTCTTATTAATGGTGTACAAGTGCAAATATTACTCTTCTGTAAATTAGACATGTAAACAAAAATAATTTACAATATATGCGTATGTAATTACCCTGGTATACACTTACATAATGTACATTTGTTTTGATGCACAGGTATTTTTGGCAGCTATAAATCAGGTGTTTCCCGCTGAAGAAGACACTACGAAACAAGTGGAAGACAACTGTGAGTATTCTTACAGTGTCCAATGATTGTGGGGATTGTTAGTAACACATGAGACAATGAGAGATGTTTCATCAAAGGAAATAATGTTTTCTAAGTTTTCCTTTGCCTCTCAGAGATATGTAGCATTTATTTTTTCCTGACAATGTTAACCTATTATTTTTAAAATACTGCTAATCCTAAAACACAAGTATATATGTGTGTGTATGTATGTATGTATATATATATATATATATATATATATATATATATATCATTAAATGGATTTGATACGGAGCGCCTGAAAGTGCTAAGTGCCTTGTGCAAATAAATAATTATTTAATTGAGTAAGTGAGGGTATATTCCATCCACTCACAATGCAAGCTGCAGTGTGTATGTGCAATAATCAGTGCAAATTTCATAAAAAACATATATTAAAAATAAGAATTAATACTAATAGCAATATAAAGTATTCTGGTGCATTTAAAGTGTCATTGGTCCATGGGTGCATATATAAAAATCACAATGATGTGCTGATTTTACTAATAAAGGGCATACAATTTATTTCAAGATTACAACAGTAACTGTGCAATAAAGGGTTGCACAGAAAGCATGAACTTGGTCAACATCAAATAAGAAAAATATAAGAAAATATATAAAAATGGAAATAAAAAAAAAATATGGAGCTTACCGTATATACTCGAGTATAAGTCGACCCGAATATATGCCGAGGTACCTAATTTTACCACAAAAAACTGGGAAAACTTATTGACTCGAGTATAAGCCTAGGGTGGGAAATGCAGCAGCTACTGGTAGTAATCCCCCCTCTGGTACTTTCCCCAGTAGTAATCCCCCCCTGGTAGTGCCCCCAGTAGTAATCCCCCCCTGGTAGTGCCCCCAGTAGTAATATCCCCCCCTGGTAGTGCCCCCAGTAGTAATATCCCCCCCTGGTAGTGCCCCCAGTAGTAATACCCCCCCTGGAAGTGCCCCCAGTAGCAATATCCCCCCCTTGTAGTGCCCCCAGTATTAATCCCTCCCCTGGTAGTGCCCCCAGTAGCAACATCCCCCCTGGTAGTGCCCCCAATATTAATCCCCCCCCTGGTAGTGCCCCCAGTAGCAATATCCCCCCCTGGTAGTGCCCCCAGTATTAACCCCCCCTGGTAGTGCCCCCAGTAGCAACATCCCCCCTGGTAGTGCCCCCAGCATTCCCCCCCTCCCTGGTAGTGCCCCCAGTAGCAACTCCCACGCCCCCCCCTCCCCCCTGGTAGTTCCCCCATTATTAATCCCCCCCCTCTGGTAGTGCCCCCAGTAGCGATATCCCCCCCCTGGTAGTTCCCCCTGGTAGTAGCCCCCCCAGTAGAAAGAAATGTAAAAAAAAAAAAACACTTACCTGTAACCCCGCTCCTGGTCCCGACGCTGCTACAGGCTCCTCCGCCGCTTTGCATAATGGGAGAGACGTCGTCATGACGACGTCTCTCCCATTACCCACTGCGGGAGCCGGAAGATGGCTCCCGCAGTGGGAGCAGCAGTAGCCGCTGAGAGTCTGACAGACTCTCAGCGGCTGCTGATTACACCAAACACATAGCTGCCGGCTCCGGCGGCTGTGTGTTTAGCTGTGTGTAGTGCTGACCGAACTCCGTCCGGTCAGCGCTACACACGCGGTGCAGGCTGTGTCACAGTGACACAGCGCACCGCGGCCCGCATGGTACGCTACTCAGCAGCGTACCATGCGGGCATGACTCGAGTATAAGCCGAGAGGGTGCTTTTTCAGCACAAAAAATGTGCTGAAAAACTCGGCTTATACTCGAGTATATACGGTATCTTAATTTTAGGAAGGTCCTGGAAGGCTGGATTGCACTGTGCCAATGCGTTTCGTCTATTCTCTAGACTTCAAGGGGATGGTTTGTTTTTTAGTTTTATTTATATTTTTTTTATATTTTACTTACTTGATGTTGTCCAAGTTCATGACCTTTATTGCACAGTTACTGTTGTAATCTTGAAATAAATTGTATACCCTTTTTTAGTAAAATCAACACATCTTTGTGATTTTTTATATATGCACCAATGAAACTTGAAATTCACCCGAACACTTTATATTGCTATTAGTACTAATTCTTCTTTTTAATGTTTTTTATTAAATTTGCACTGGTTATTGCTCATATACACTGCAGCTTGCATTGTGAGAGATGTTGGAATATACCCTCAATTACTCAATTAATTATTTATTTGCACAAGGCACTTAGCACTTTCAGGCGCTCCATATCAAATCCATTTAATGATAACATTTCTAGGTGTCAGAATCTATTTGACACCATTTTTCTGATAGAGCTGATACCCTTTTGAAATAAGGGGAGTGCATCAAGGTTATTATTGATTAATCTCTGTTCAAAAGTGCCTTTTTTACCTATCTCCTATATATCCTGTTGTGGTTTTTAATTGGCGCCAAATTTTCATCTATTTATTTTTATATATAAACTGCACACACTGTTGACTGTATGCACACACTGTTGACTCTGCTCCCGATTCAGAGCCGGATGCTCTAACAGAGCGCTCGCTCTGAATCAGGGCCGTCCTTCTTGATTTTTAGAGCGGCCTCCTGACCGCTTGTATAGCTGTGGGTGACCACCCACAGCTATAGCGAGCGGCCAGGAAGATGGTCAAGACCATCGCAACCATCGGGCTTGCGACGAGACCCTTGTGGTAGGGTCTCGTCTGCCGCAAGCCCTGGAGTGCTTTCGGTTCAAACAGAGCCGAAAGCACTCCCACTGTGATGTCAGTGGGGCCGGCCCCAGACGGTAGGCGTTCCCATGGGAACGCCTCCGTCTGGGCAGCCACGCCCCCGGCCCGCCCACTAAAGGGGGCGTGCTGTCACTCAACATCGACTGCACGCCCCCTTTGGTACGAGACCCGGAGCGACGGTTTGCCGGTCGCTATCCGGGTCTCGCGCATGCGCACGACGGTGCCGGCTCCGTCGTGCGCATGCGTACTGGGCCACCATCGACCTGCTTGCGAGCGGGTCTGAATCAGGCTCTCTGTATGTCATCATGTTTCCCCTGTGTTTATGTGGGTTTCCTGTAGATGTTCCGATTTCCTCCCACACTCCGAAGATGTACTGGTAGGCTATGTGGCTCCTGACAAAATTAACCATAGTGGGAATGTGTCCATATAGTAGAAGAATATAGTGTGTGAGCTCCACTGAGACACTGGCGAAAAGCAGCACTGTTGGAGTCAGTTTGATTAGATAAATGTTTTGTGCCTAGCATAAAAGTTTCCATTCCTTACCTTGAATTTAAAATACTTTTATGTATTCCAACTTGCATTTAGATTTACTGGTCAATTTTCTATTTTGTTACCATAATGAAATTCACTTTTGGTAATCTAAAGTATTTCATAATTGTGAAAGGTCTGTCCCATCTTCGACATGCATGTGCAGTGGGAACTGGGGCGCAACAGCTCGAACTGCTAGGGAGAGACAGGACAGACCTAGCCAGAGAGGAGGAATTGTCGGGCTGTCTGTATTGGAGAGAGAGCGTGAGTGTGTGTTGGTATGGGGGGCGGGGTAGAGAGGGGAGGGTCAATACAGATTGTAAGGTGGGGCAGGGCTTTGGACTGATGACATAAGCTAGTGAAATAGTAAAATTTTTATTTAATTAGAACTATTCTTTATTCTCTCAATTAAACCCAAGGTTGTCACTGAACTTCCAGTTTCTAGTATGAGTTAAACACAAGAGGGCTTGGATGCTATAGTGAAGCGACACATACTTCTATATATGTATGTATATAATATATATGTATACACACACATATACAGGATGGCCACAATTAAACTTCCTCTATTCAAAGCCATCTGCAGCTTCATGTAAAAAATCAGAATGTCATCAAATTTGATGTTTTCACACTGTTTTAACATTGAACCTAAGCATATTCCCCCTATTGGTGACTTTTTGCACAAACATTTTTTCACAGTATCCAACTTTCCATGGTCTAATTAAATTTGGTGACTTTCTGATTGTTAGATCAAGTTACAGATGGCTCTGAATAGGGGAAGTTTAATTATGTATTAAACGGCCTAATATTGTGTAGGTTCTCCTTGTGCCGCCAAAACAGCTCTGCCATTGTGACATGGACTCAACAAGATTTCTGAAGGTACCCTGTGGTATCTGGCACCAAGATGCTAGAAGCAGATCCTTTAAGTCCTGTAAGTTACAAGGTGTGGCCTCCATGGCTTGGACTTCTTTTTCCAGTACATCCCACAGATGCTTGATTGGATTGAGATTTGGGGAATTTGGAGGCAAAGTCAACCCATCGAACTTTTTGTTATATTCTTCATGCCATTCCTAAACAATATTTGCAGTGTGGCAGGCGCATTACCCTGTTGAAAGAGGCTACTGCCATCAG
The DNA here is from genome assembly GCA_031769625.1 of Taudactylus pleione. Taxonomy (NCBI): domain Eukaryota; kingdom Metazoa; phylum Chordata; class Amphibia; order Anura; family Myobatrachidae; genus Taudactylus; species Taudactylus pleione. The sequence goes on from JAUIMM010000014.1 coordinate 8,788,033, forward strand.
GGATTACCATTGCCATAAAGGGGTGTACTTGGTGTACAACAATGTTTTAGGTAGGAACAGTTCCTAGATGCTGCACTGGTTGTCATCACACATAGAGACGGCACTGGATGTTCCTGTATGTTAAGCTATGTTAGACATAATGTGTATATGTTGCATGAACCTTTATCAGTAGACCATGCATTGGCATCACATGGTTAATTAGTATTTTTGGGGGGATTAGATTGTAAAATAAATTACTGCTATATTAAATAAAATTATGTGGACCTTGCAGGAAGGTTATATTTTCATGTGATTGACAGTAATGACAGAAATATTTATTAAATGGCTATAAGCAGCCTAAGATAATAGGTAACGTTCCTACAGTTTGAAAGATTTAAAATCAGTAATGGTTCCTGACATTTCATTCAGTTCATAGAAGTTGCTAAGAATCTGCAACTTTCTGTGGACAGTTAAACATCAGATCTCAGACATCAGCTGTCTGGAAGAGTGAGATGTCCGCCTCAGGACTTGTAAATAGTAATAGTCTTTTCACTAATACTACCTACCAATAAGGGCTGTTGTAAAAAGACCAATTATGTGAGTCAGACTGAAGAGAAAAGACGAATGACAGCAATTTCAGTTCACTCCCTACAGCTCTATACGAAGCAGACGCATTGTGTCTTGCTGGTCTGTGGTAACTGTGTCGCATGTCTTACTGATGTGATTACCATTACATACCCGCTGGATTTTAGGAAGCATTTCCAACACTAATAAAACGCATGTAAAATGAGCTTGCGTTTACTAATGTTTTTTTAACCAGTGCTTTGGAGATTATTGTATAGTATCAAATGCATTGAAATGTGACAAACACATAAATGCAGCAAGTAGTTTATATGATATAACCCTACATTACTAGGCCATTGGATGCACTAATAATAATTTCCTGGACCAAGTCGGCAATTTGCAAACCGCCATGTCAGGTCACCCAAGACAACGGAGGGAACTCAAAAGCTGAGGATCTTCCTGCTAACTGTGTTGGTTCCCTCTGAATTTAACAGAGCTCCTCCTAAGAAAGAAGGCCATGAGAGGGGCACTTTCTGGAAGAGTTTTAGGTGAAAGCCTGGATAGAGATAAGGCTGCTGCCACTAATGTTATAACACTGCTTATGAGCACAATTTTTATATTGCCATTAAATATATTTCTTTGGGCTGGTACCCAACTAGTTGTGGTAAATTACCGCGGCTAGTTACATCGCCTGGGACTATCCAATTATCCCCAATGCTGGCAATTATCGGGGATTTTGTTTTGCCTGCCTCAGGCAGGCATAATGAAATCCCTGATAAGCCATTTTTCTCCCGATCGTGGCAGTGAAAATACATAGCTCGCAACTTTTTGCGGATCCTATGTGTTGTCGTGAGAAAAACAGAAATTTTTCGGACGTAAAAAAACAGGGTTTAATTGGATACCACGAAAAAAAATCAGTGAAAAAGGACCCGAAAATCAGCACACACAAAAATTTTTTTGCTTCCGAAAATTTTTCGCTGATAACACTGTACAACAAATTAATATTTTGAATTTGTTTCCTTTCTAAAAATAGTCATACATTAGTAATTTGAGGTAAAGAAAAACTAAAATGATTTCAGTATGTTTTTACTACAGCTCTATTTTTTGACTTACACTACTTGCACTATACTGTATGTACATTAGTAATATAGTCATAGTGAAAAGCTATTTTAAAATAATCTGATATTTTCTTAATAGAAAATAAATAACAGTTGTTTTAATTCAATCAATCACAAATAAGTACACAAAACGAAACAAACATACAGCATATGAAAGTACTATCTAATATAATGGCCTATTCATGGGGGTGCTTTCTCTTTGCTTGTCGCTTGTACTCCTCTTCTGGGGCATCTCTTGTCACTGTCCAACAGTAGTGATTCACCTACCCTGATATCTTTCTTCCATTGCTGAAATGTCTTGGTGGAATCGCTCACTATGCTTGTCACTCAGTGCACCACAGTTATCTTGTGTGGGTAATCCCGTGAATCGCATATATTTGAATAGGGGAGGGGACAAATAACTGATTAATTTAATTGGGTCATTAGGCCCCGCCCCCTCTGCGTGGAACGCAGATTGCTGGTAAGATTCTCTCCATTCTGCCCACTTCACTAGGCATACCCCTACATCATCATAAATGGGCTATATCTCGGAACTCAGAGCTAACTGAGAGTTTTAAATGTCATATTCATTCCTTGCATGCTGAAATCAATTAGAAGTAACTATATTCACATCGGAAACATTTTCATTGTTGTGCAGTGTAATTGGATACCGGCCCTAGGGGTCTATTTACTAAGCAGTGTTAGGAGACAGAGTGAAAAGTGATAAGGTGCCAGCCAATCAGCTCCCAACTGTCATTTTTCAAACACAGCCTGTGAGATGGCATTTAGAAGCTGACTAGTTGGCACCTGATCACTTTCTTATCACTTTTCACTCTGTCTCCTAAAACTGCTTAGTAAATAGACCCCTTAGTCTTTGTTTAACTTTAAAGAACCGTACAATTAACTTGTTTGTTATATTCATGCAACCAAATAAATTTTATTTCTTTTATTACTATGACTATTATAAGTACTGTCATTGACATCTAAAAGAACCTGGTGCATTTATTGCACCAGTGATTAGTGTAGCACCTCAGATGCCAACACTAGAATGGGATTTCATTGTCTGGCGACTTCCTGTGTGGACTAGGGTTCATTACAGGCTACGTGAAATTCACTTTCTAATGTGATGCTTGCATGGATTTTAAAATACTGATTTTTTTTTTCCACTAAATATTTTGCTTTCTCTACATTTAAAGTATCATGCTTTGATAGGGATAGATTGGAAGATAGTGTCCCTGGAAAGTTTTATTTTAAATTGGCTTTATGGACTTGGGACCAAATGAATTGCAGGCAGGGCCAACACAAAAGTGAGGGATTGGCATTTTTTCAGCTGGGCAGGGGCCACATAACAAAGTTTAGTAAATTGCAGCGGGCTAAACAAAAAATATTTTGCCCATCCCTGAGTTAAAAATGTGCAGGTATTTCTATGCTCCCGGTAGCTGTATATGTAAAAAGCCTGAAAGACAAGAATAAGGTGTTGAAGAAATTCTTGGGAGATTCTTGAGAGAGTTCTCGGATGTAGTTCCACAAAAGCTAGGAAAGGACAGGTTGCCTGTGATAAATGGGAAAGTCTGTTCCAAAGTCCTACAGTAGCTCAGATCATTGTTGCATCATCTTGTGTTTCTACATCTAAAATGTAACTAGTTGCAAGGTAGATTAGTGTAGTAAGTAGTGTGCTGGATACAGCTTGCTAACAATTCTATCATGCATCCCCCTAGCCCAAATAACACTGTTACCCCGCTTCCCATTTACACAGTCAGAAGCCTTCTCCAGGATCTTCCAACTGAATATGCCCAGTCTCTTCTCCGCTCTCACAGCTGCTTCTCGATCATCAATAAACAGGAGTTAGTACCTGGGTTTTCATTTCTTGAGCTCATCCCAGCCATAGACATATTTTGTCCACTCCAGCTACAGTAGTGTAGAATAGCGTTTTTACAAATCGTTTTCTATACATATCTTTACTGTTCCCCATAAATGTTACTTATCATTTTATAAACTTAGTACAAAAATGTAAACATACTTGGTCAGTGCACACTTTGTGTGTATGATAACAAAGAAAATACAATATTGTGAGGTTTATAAGTGTTTTGACAGTTCAAAACTTTTTATTAAGTGCATAGCCTGCAACAAAATGGGACTTTTCAAGACAACTGCACTAGCACTTTGTTGCAAATGCATTTGTTGATACTACAGCCTGGCATCATTTGTGCATAGATTCTACAAGATTGAGTAAACGTTCCTGAGGAATATATGTGCATTCCCTTTGTAAAGGGAAAAAAGTGTCCTGGTTTGAGTACTCTTGGGTCCTTACACTCAATGGAATTTAGGTCATAACATTGACTTGCCTACTTCGGTACTTTTGATTTGTAAAAGTAGTCCTTAATCGTTTTGGAACAGTGTTTAGGGTCATTGTCCTGATGGAAGACATTTTTAGGATAAAAGCGTGCAGGGCACGCCCTCTAGAATGACTAAAAGGGGGGCCATGTTGCAAGACCACACTCGTTCATGAAGTTAGAATTAACACTATAACAATGTATTTGGAAACTCAGAATTGCCTGAAGCTCTGTATCTTCTAAATTGATTCAAGTACTTAACGCTTTGTATAGTTGTAAAATATGCAAAAAATAGAGCACGCATTCAAATCATAACCAGAGTGTTATCTAAACCTAGTATGTCATTATTTTTCTCAAGTTGTCAAAGATCTTCTAGATACGGTAGGTTACCTATTAACAGGGAAATTGAATATTTTCTATTGCAATTTGTAACTCGGTAATTGCTACTTACTGTCCAAAGTCCCAATGCATTATCCTTTTCCTGTAACCTCTCCCATTTCAGAGATTATTACTACTTCATATTTACTTGAGATTTTTCTTTGGTCTTTTAGGCAGATATAGTTTACAGTTACAATATTCATAATTAGAAAAGGATGGGAATTATAGTTTTGAAGTGTGTATATTAGAGATATACAACCGAACTTTGGGGTGCCCAGTTGAACCAAGTCCTGGTTTCGATCACTTTGAGGTTCTGAGTAGAATCGAGTCCTGATTTGGGTCTTCCCTCCAAGTTCAGAACTTGGATGTAAAAACTAGTTCTGGTGTGTTTTGGATTGTATTTAAGTCGTTATTTCAGGTGCTGTGAAGTGGTCAAAAATGACTGGAAATTACTGGAAATTAATGTTGTTGATGTTAATATTACTAGAGGAATAAAAACAGGACAAGTTTTTATAAATTTTAAAAAAAATCCAAAACACTAGAGGGTGGTTTAACCAAAATACGACAATGGGTTAAAACCAAAACACGGGGGTCTGTCTGCGTACATATATAGGTTATATTGATAGCAAATTTTAATACCTAAAATATGCAGTACATTAAAAAGTTACCCATCTATTCTACACTCATTACACTGTTTAGCAGTGCTTCACATAGTAATTTATGAGAAAACAGCTAATTGATTGTGTATGTGTGCATCTTTATTACTGTACCACCAAACAGCAGCATTTATTTACTTTATAAAAAAAAATATAGACCTTGTACAGTATCTATGTAGTTCTACATATATACAGGTTTGCAACATTTGCTGGATCCATAGTAAAATATTAGGGACGAGAAGCTCATTGATGCTGATCTATCCTTTAGAGGCCCCTCACCCTGCTATTATGTTGATAAATGGTTTTGAGATTTTATAGGTCTGGATTACTCCTAGGTTAAGACATTTCTTGACTAAGGGCCTGATTCAGCAGAGGACAGAATTGCAAAGCTGCACCTCCTTGCTGCATCTGTGAACCCAGCGCTGCGACCGGGGTCGCAGGCTGGTGTCACCATCTCGACCATTGGTCTGGCCTTGCCACTCCCTGAAAAACGGAGGCGACACGCCCCCTCTTCCGGGAACGCAGGCCGTCCCCACACTCTCACCTCCCCCAAACACCTCTGCCTGTCAATCAGGAAGAGGCATATGGTGGCCTGCGTGCGATTTTGCAAGACCCGTTCTGCACTGCTGAATCAAGTCCTAAGTGCTACATAATTCTTGGGAAACCAGACGGCTAATTTATGGCCTTTATAAGTTTCAGTAGAGTTGTATTATTCTATATACCAGTGGTTCCCAAACTGGGTGCATGGGCTGGTGGTCCAAGACCAAATCAAATTATTTATGGTCAATGTGATAGGCAAAACTAGTACTGGTGGCTGCAAATCATAAAATATGTGGCCAAACGGAAGAGCAACCCTGTCCACCACCACATAACTGACCCTAAGGTTGACTGGTAAACACAATTTACTTAACTTTTGCTGAATCTCTCAATAAGAAACGTTCGGCCTAGGGGTGCAATGAAAAAAAATGCAGATACTCTGGGCGCTATCAGAAAGTTTGGGAACAACTGCTACTGTATATATAATGTCAACTTAGGCTATATGAAAGTCCTCTGTCTTATGCACTCAAATATTAACATTTTGTTATGCAAACACTGTCACAGATGTCTATGTTCTAAGCTACTGTAGCAGCATAAAGTGGGAACACTGTACTTTTTAATCTGTAAATAACTGTGTGGTTATCTCTGCAGGTTCGTTAATGTACCTCAATGAAGCGACCCTTCTTCACAACCTCAAAGTTCGATACAGTAAAGATAAAATCTATGTAAGTTTCTGGCTAGTGTGTGTATGTATGTATGTATGTATGCAATGGTGTACCTATATTGGGTGGTGGGTCCAGGGGAGCCCACACCTGCACCCAAATATAGTTATACTTACCTCTCCACAGTGTCCAGAGTGCTGCCCTGCGCACAAAGCCAGAATCTAATGTGCTGCCAGAGAGGAGGGGGCCCGCACTGAGTCTGCACATGGGCCCTCTCCCCTCTTAAAACACCCCTGTATGTATGTATGCATGTGTGTTTGTATATATATATACAGTCAGGTCCATAAATATTGGGACATTGACAGAATTTTCATATTTTGTCCTCTATTCACCACCACAATGGCTTTGAAATTAAACAAACAAGATGTGATTTAACTGCAGACTTTCAGATTTAATTTGAGGGTAATTACATCCAAATCAGCTGAAAGGTGTAGGAATTACAACGGTTTCTATATGTGCCTCCCACTTTTTAAGGGGCCAAAAGTAATGGGACAAACTAAACAATCCTAAATCTAACTTTCACTTTTTAATACTTTGTTGCAAATCCTTTGCAGACAATTACAGCCTGAAGTCTGGAACGCATAGACATCACCAGACACTGGGTTTCATCCCTGGTGATGCTCTGCCAGGCCTCTACTGCAAATGTCTTCAGTTCCTGCTTGTTCTTGGGGCATTTTCCCTTCAGTTTTGTCTTCATCAAGT